>JAODAL010083529.1:0-11220 GCA_025379985.1 Phyllomedusa bahiana
GCGCATCCCCCGGGGCCCTTAAAGGCCCCGCGCGCGCCGGCTCTCGGGTTTTTAATGGGCCAGTACGCACATTTTTGGGTAAAGGCTGGCGGGGACCCTTTTTAACCTCCCCCCCCTTTCCCCCGGGTCACCTTTCCCGGGATTTTTTAAGTGCCGAAACTGTTTTTTAAGGGGAAAGCGTTTTCTGCCTCATACCTGTCTTCCGTGACCAAACCTTTCCCGCCCGCTTCTCGCCCCACGAACCTTTGCCGCCTGCCCTGCCCCCCTTTGCCCCTGCCCCAACTTCCCGCCTCCCGCCCTCACGTTTTTTGAAACCACGCACTGCCTTGGCTGCCCCCCCCAACCCCAAGCAGGGCCAGGGGGGCGACCGGGATTCTCCGCCGCAGCAAGTCCATCCCGTTTTGGGGTTTTGGGGGCTCTGGTAAAAACCGGGTGCTACTTAGGTTTCCCCGCCCCCTGGTAGGGTTTTCACCTCGTTTTCGGTGGTCCAGTGGACCCAAATACCAGTCCGTTAAAACTGCAAAACAAAAGGGCATTATGGGAAAGGAGCTGGGTAAGCTCAAGCGCCCTCTGTTGGATGTAACAAATCCTCAATTTCCCTTTTGACCCAAACTGGGGTTTCTTTGGAAAAAAAAAGGGAAAATTTTTTACCCAAATTTAAAGCATCACCCACCCTGAAAAACCCTTTTTGGGGTTTTTGGCCCCTCATCAGTACAGAGCAGAGCGATGCTGGCTTGGCCTGAGTGGGAGGCAATTAGTAGCCAAAAGGGAAATCTGAAGAAATTTTTTAGCATAAAAAAAAATTTTCACAGAAGCTTAGTGATTAAACATAGGCCGATATGGCCCCAAGACATAAACTTTGGCCAAAAGAACAAAGCAAAATTTTAAATGTGATAATTGTCATTTCTTAAAACCCCTTTATCCTTTTGGAATTTTTTTTGGATAACCCTTCATCTTCAAGTAAGGGGGAAAAACAAGCTTTTCCCCTTTTTGGATAGGGGTTTGAGGGGCACGGGGGGGCAACAAAAACCCTTATAAAAGAAAATAACTGAATAGGCAGTTTTTGGGCAAGGGTTTAAAAAAAACCGGGGTAATTTTGACGCGCATTTCCCCGCGTATTTTTTCTCTAATAGGGCGAGATCCCCTGCAAATTTACGGTAATCCATATTTTCTCTAAGAATGATCAAATTTAAAACGCGGGGAAAAAATTTGACATGTAAATTTTAATTTGCAGTGAAAACGAGCCAATGAGAAAGTGCATTCTACGGGGCCAGGGGGCGGGCCTCGGGAGTATGTGGTTTTAAAGGCAAAGCTCCCAAAAACACACAATGAAATTTGGGGGCGTGTACATACCCTTATGCAAGTAATACAAGGTGTGTAAAAACTAAAGGGCAAGGGACAAAAAAAAATAAACAACGGACAGAAAGGGCCCGGAAGTAAAAAAGGGACTAAAATTTCAAAAGCAAGATAACAAAAACATCTGACCCAAAACACAAAGGGTAAACTTTGTAAAAAAGGGGCCCTTTTTCCCTGCCATTTTTAAGGCGCATTAAACCATTGAAAAAGGGCGCCTAAAAAGCCCCATCCTTAAAAAAATCTGTGTCAGGTATAATTTGGGCATTGAAAACTTTATGCCCAAAAAGGGAGAATCGCGTAAAAAAAGGCGCATTCCCAAAATCGCGGCTCATAGCTTTATAATTTAGTGAGATATGTAAGCACCCATCGGGCACTTTTCCCCGGGGAGGCGCACTGCGCGACGGGGGCGAAACAGACCATCATTTTTAAACCGGCATTAAAAAGTGTCATGTCCGCATGAAAATTGCCCTATTTTTTGGTGAAACGACAGTTCTTTTTTAACAAAAAGAATATGGCGTAAAAAGGGGTTTGGGGCCGCAAAATAGACCAAAAACGGCTTTTGGCCCGGGGGGGGAAATAAGGGCCCAAACATTTCCTTTAATTTGGGTCCCTATATTTTCCCCAAAAAAACCCAAAAACCCTTTTTCCCCCAATCCTACCCCTGACAATATCCTTACCAAAGTACCTTATTATGTTGGTCTTACTCAAAAAAGCTCAAACGGGTGAAAGATAAACCCAAAAAGGGAAAACCCCCCAAAGGCTTGGCCCCGGGGCTCTAAAATGTGGCAGCCCTGGAGTTGTTTTTTCAACTGCAAACCCCAACCTTGAAAAAGGCAAAAATGGAAAGAAAAAAGGGAAGCCAAAATAAAGAGGAAAAGTGTGGGGTTAATCCTTCAAATCAACCCCCACGGGGTGGAAAAACCCAAAAATTTAAATTTTCCACTAATGGGCCCCAAAATTTAAAACCTCTGCTTTTGGGGCCCTATTTTCCCTTATTTCAAAAATACGGGAAACATACTGCATGATAAAGGGCATAGCAGAATCAACAGAGGAATAACACAAAACGGGGCTCAAAGGGAACAAAGAAATAGACAACAAACCAAAAACCCAGAAGTGAGTGTTCACAAGACACAATTTCTTAGCTACCAGAATAAGCAGTAAACAGTCACCCCCCAAACAAAAATTCAAGCCTACCCCGGTGAAAGGCACTGATATCCAAGAGTTGTTTGAGGCAATTGGGATGGGAAACCCTCCCCCATCTGAGCTAGTAACACCGGGGAAGAATAAAAGGGACAGAATTTTTTCCCGCCCCAAAGCGAAAAAAAAAGTTTTCCCAAGAAATTTCCCCCACCCATGACTAGGAACAGCTTTTTTCAAGCCAGAAAAACTCTAAATTTTTTAATTTTTTTTTGTTTGTGCCCAAAATTTAAAAAGAATTTTAAAACCCGTAGCATTAAGGTGGCTCAGTTCATTCCCTTTTCACTGGTGTATCCCCTGAAATCCCCTGAGCCCAATCTTTTTTATAAAGTTGGAAACCTAAACTAAATGTGGGTTTTGACCCACTTTTCGAAAAATTACTAGCAAGGTTCTTGAAATATAGTAAGCCTTAATAAAATAGAGAAGTCAGAGTGTGGGGACTGGAGCTGATGTGAGTAATTATACTTTGTAAACAGTTCCACAGAACACATTGGTTATGAAAAGTAGAAAAAATAGATTTGGTCCCGGGCTTGGACTAGCCCACAGGGGAGTGAGAGAAGCAGTCAATGGGCATAGCAGGTCTGGGGCTGCTTTTCAGGGTGAAAGACAGAGAAAGAGAAAGCAAGACTCATGTGCAGTAACTGTATGATGGGCTTCCAAAATCAACACCCCTGGCCAGCCCCGAAAATTAACTCCCTTGGTGGGCCCTGAGAATCAACTCCAATGGCGGACCCCAAGAATCAATTGCCTTGTGAGCCCCAAGAATCAACTCTCTTATAAACCCCGAGAATCAACTCTACAGGCAATCCCCAAGAATCAACTTAATTGGTAGGCCCCAAGAATCAGCTCTATTGGTGGCCCCCAATAATCAATTCCCTGGGTGGGCCCCAAAGATAAATTCTCTTGGCAGTCCAAATAATGAACTTTACTGTCAAGCTCCAAAAACCAACTCTACTGGCAAGCCCAAATATTCAACTCCTCATGAATAAGCTCTACTGGTGACCCCCAAGAATCAACTCCCTTTGCAGGCTCCAAGAGTCATGGGGGTCCACAAAAATCAGCTTCACTGATGGGCCCCAGGCACCCTAGTCCAACATTGTGTGGGCCCCTATTATGATATAGCTATTGTGACCATTAGAAGCTTAAAAAAGACCTGCAAGGAAGGAAATGGGAAGCGAGAAGAACCAAACCACTGATCTACCTGCTTCGAAACAAGTCTATGGGGAGACACATTATACACAACAGAACAACTAAATGAAATTTTATAAGAAAGGCTCCCAGTAAATTTTGCGACTACTTAAGCTTTTGAAAGTTCTGCCACCGTATTTCTATTTGCTATGCATTTTTTCTTTGATATTAATGTTCGAGAGACTGCCTGCTGTGGCCTTCAATCATTTACTGGCAGGAAGTCTGATGTGCATAGAAATAACATTTTCCAGTATAATCACAATTTTTGACCACCGTTCGGTGATTCCTGAAACTTTTCACCATATATTGTGAGCTTTTACTGTCATGTCATGGGAACTACGTACCAGTGTTGACTCAGCAGCGAAGCTACAGTTTTACTAAATGAAATAAGTCGGAGAAAAACGAAAAACATTTATTTTTAACATTTATGCAAATAACAACATTTTTACAGAAAATGGATTTCTCCTGTCGCAGCAGCACTATAAGGAATAATTATCATTCTGTTAATTTGCTGCTGAGAAGGTAATTGGTATTCACAGGGTGTGAGGTAAACAATGAAAATTGAAGAGAAAAAATATGTATATTTTATGTGATAAAATTTCTTAACCACAATTATTACTTGGAAAAATGTCAAATCCCAAGGAAATCTGTTTCTAGAGGGAATGTCTGAAGGTCTATTACATGGAGATACCTACAGGAAAGGTTATCAAATTCCAAACCAATCATCAATCACCTGGCAAATCCAGCACCGCTCCACTACTGAGGCTCCAATACTCTCAAAGGTTCTTTTTTCTGCACCAAAAAATGGCACGGATAATTGTTGGTGAAGTTATGTATGACGTCTGGGGCAAGTGATTGGCTACCGTGGTCTCATAGATGTCATAGGGCCACATGTATGAACCTGTTTAGGTCTAAAACTCACTTTTTTGCCCAAATGTTAATATGGGCGAAAGAGTGAGTTTTAGACCTAAACAGGTTCATACATATGGCCCATAGTGTCATGTCATCAGTGTTGACAGTAAACATAGACAAATGGGGACCAATGAACTAATGGAGCACAGCGGCTACAGCTAGGGTGTTATTCTATAGCATTTCCTGCACTACCTTTTATTTTTTATACTCCGACAACTCCTTTAAAACTAAGCTGCCAGGTAACCTCCGCTACTCTATCTGGGAGCAGAATTTGATTAAGACTATGGGTGACAGGTCCCAAAACGCCAACGCCAGTTTTTTTTTATCTATTTTGCGCCAAAAACACTTTTGACTCCATCTTCTTGTTGTAAATGAACCGTCGTACCCCAAAACTAGGCGCATTATACATCGGTCACGACACTTTGTAAAGCGCCTAAATATGGTGTGCTTTGAAACGATCGGACTTTCAGGTGCACTTTACACTGAATTAATTTGCCTAAAACTGCCGTGTAAACACCACTATTCTGACATCTCGCCCTATGTCTGTAAAACACGGTATTCTCCTTGGATTTTTGGCAGCTTCAGTATTTAAAAAAAAAAAACACTACCATTTTTTGGGCCATATTCACTGCTCAATGGCTGGACTAGACTGAGCCCATTAGGAGGCATCTCTGGCCCATATGCTACCTGGGAAAAATTAACAGGTGCAGCTAATTGATGAGCAACAGCTCACACACCCCACTCCTAGGGGAACAATTAAATGATAAAAAACTGCACATTAACTTGATACCTGTTCAAACCAGCATGCAGAAAAGCCACCGTATAATGCATGGGGAGATTGCAGAAATGCAAAAATACCGATAAGACAACCTCTCACATACCCTCCATGCATGAGGAGGGTGGTTGTTGGTTCTACAATTGCATATAGATAAGGCGATACAGAAGGGTGCCATAAATACAGATACGTGTGGTGCACCATGCTGACTTACAACCTATTAGTGACAGCCATACTATTAGATTAGGCGAGCTTCCCAGCATTTTCTGGGTGTCCAACACAAAACACAGGTACCCTCCACTCCCCACATGTTGGGCAGATAAAAAATATGACATACGGGAAAAATGTTAAATAGGGGGTATTAGTTGGTCAGGGGCCCTGTATGAAAGCTCAAAACCCACGTTAAGGGCCTCATTTTTGAGCCCCCTACACTAACAATTTAAGAGAAACCAACAAAAATGGGACATTACTCAAAAACCACTAAAAAGGGGCCAATTCACAGCACAATGGCGGGAAAATAGACTGAACCCAGTCAACATTTTGGCCCCTAGGGTTATTGGGAAAAATAAACAGGTGCAGCTTCAGTATTTACAATCTGCTGAAAATCTGACGGCGCACTGTGCTGCATAGAGAGCAAAAAAAAAAAATCTGTGCTGGAATTTTATGATTGGTTTTAAAATCCGCTTGATTCCGGTGGATCTTAAAACAAGTTGTACATTCCGTGGGATTAACGTCGGATTCCTGTACATTCAATGCAATGTTAAAATGCCATTGGGTGTTGGACGCCATTTTAACATTGCTATGTAGACATAACCTAAGAGAGAGAAAAAGAAGCTGAGCAATTTTATGTGTAGGTTTATACTGTATAATTCAAAGCATGATTTCTAAACACATGGAAGAGCGAATTCTTAAAAGAAAAAGGAAAATCCTGCTTACCCCACCCACATACAGCGTTTTACTCTGTACTTTTCACTGGTCAGGAAAAGCGTATAAAATTGTTATTTTTATCCACAGAGTTCGGGTTCTCTCCCTATCATTAACCCATATATCACAGAGCCAGCTTCTCTATATATAACCCTTATATCACAAGTCCTTCTCATTATTTAAAAACCCCATAATCACAGAGCCAGTTCTCTTATATAACCCTATATATCACAGAGCTCAGCTCCTCTCCTCTAATTAACCTTTATATCACAGAGCTTGCTTCTTCCTCTATCAATAACCCTAATTCACAGAGCTCGCTCCCCTTCCCTTATCATTAACCCTATATATCACAGAGCTTGCTTCTCTCCTTACCTTTAAAAACCCAATAAACCCAAACTCAGCCAATTCTTTCATATAACCCATATATCACAAAACTCACTTCCTCCTTTTATATAACCTTATATATCACGAGCTAGCTTCCCTCCCTTTATATAACCCTATATATCAAGAGCTCAGTTCTCTCCCTCATCATAAACCCTATATATCACAGACTCAGCTTCTCTCCCTCTACAATAACCCCATATATCACGAGCTCAGCTCCTCCCTCTTCATTAACCTTATATATCACAGAGCCAGCTTCTCTTCTCAATTTATATAACCTTATATATCACAGAACTCACTTTCTCCCCCTCTTCATATAACCCTATATACCAGACTCAGTCCTCTTTCTTCATATAAACCCCATATATCACAGAGTCAGCTTCTCTCCCCAACATAAACCCTATATATCACAGAGTCAGCTTCTCTCCTCTTCTATAACCCTATATATCAAAGCTAGTTCTCTCCCCCATCATATAACCCCATATATCACGAGTCAGTTCTTCCCCCTATCATATAACCCTTATAAACACGAGCTTAGCTCCTCTCCTCTATCATAAATATTCATTAAAAATATAGTTTGTCAATTTTTAAGATCCCAAAAAGGCATGTGTTGGACATCTTAGCGTGTTTCTTCAAGGATATCTCTCTCAGGTGCCATGAAAGAGTTACATCAAAGTTGAGAATCAAAGCAATAAAAGATATACAGCCAGCAATATGACGGTGACACATTGATCAAACAAGGTCTTGTAAATCAGCCATGTCCTAGTGTTCCCAATATCTATTAAAAAGTGATATGTGCAATACACAAATCTCCATCAGCTCTCCACTGTTAGCCATATCTCACAGGACGGTCATGCACTGAAAACAGGTAAACACATTCATATAACTATGCCATTGGGACACAATAGTAATACACAGAGTCTCTGTGCGCTATTGGATGGAGATACAATAATTCTTTAGAAATTCCAGTTAGTATGTATTTCCAGAGTCTCTTGAATGTTTGTTCTAATAATATTTCAAGTCCTGGTGAGGGGTGTGGCTGTAAGGAATAGGGGTAGGAGTTATACCTTGGCTCTTCTGGGTGCATGGGCCTAAAGGCTCTTCTGCGTATCCAGGTGTTAGAATGGCCAAGTCAAAGTCCATTCCTGAATCCAAGGGAAAATTGTGGAAAAGCTGAAAACTGCTGCTCAAAAACGCTTCCATCCAACCTCCTGAGCTCCAGCTGTTTTACAAAACCTCTCCTCCAACCCACGGCTCCCTGTCACAAACCCTCCATCCAACCTCCCCTAGTCCCAGCTGCTCCAAACGTCTCCATCCAACCCCACTGAGCTCCACTGCTCACAAACGCTCTCCATCCAACCTCACTGAGCTCTAGCAGCTCACAAACGCTCTCCATCCAACCTCACTGAGCTCCAGCTGCTCACAGACGCTCCCCAAATCCAACCTCACTGACTCCACCTGCTCACAAACGCTCTCCATCCAACCTCACTGAGCTCCATGCTCACAAACGCTCTCCATCCCACCTCACTGAGCCCCAGCTGCTCACCAACGCTCTCCAACCAAACCCTCACTGAGCTTCCAGCTGCTCACAAACGCTCTCCATCCAAACCTCTCTGAGCTCCAGCGTCACAAATGCTCTCCATCCAACCTCACTGAGCTCCACGGGTTCGAAAAACGCTCTCCATCCAACCTCACTGAGGCTCCAGCTGCTCGCAAACGCTCTCCATCCAACCTCACTGAGCTCCAGCTGTTCACAAACGCTCTCCATCCAACCTCACTGAGCTCCAGCTGTTCACAAACGCTCTCCATCCAACCTCACTGAGCTCGAGCTTCTCACAAACGCTCTCCATCCAACCTCACTGAGCTCCAGCTGCTCACAAACGCTCTCCATCCAACCTCACTGAGCTCCAGCTGTGGCCAAGGAAGAATGGGAAAGAATTTCAGTCTCTTGATGTGCAAAACTGATAGAGACATACCCCAAGCGACTTGCAGCTGCAATCACAGCAAAAGGTGGCGCTACAAAGTATTAACTTAAAGGGCAAAATAATTTTGCACGCCCCACTTTTCAGTTTTTTATTTTTTTTTACAAAAGTTTAGAATATCCAATACATTTCATTACACTTCACAATTGTGCCCCACTTGTTGTTGATTCTTCACACAAAAAAAATAATTTTATATCTTGTTATATATGTTTGAAGCCTGAAATGTAGCAAAAGGTTGAAACGTTCAAGGGGGCCGAATACTTTAGCAAGGCACTGTACATAAGGAGTCAGGAGGTTGAGACAGTCAGCAGATGATCAGATGTGGTCACAAAATAAGCTGGATTGGGAATGGAATAAATGTATCTATAGAAAAACTTAAAATAAAATATCAAACTAGAAACATTATTGTTTATGCAGGGACCAGTGATAGACAAGTCCTTAATTAGCATAGGGTGAAAGGACATTGGATGGAGAAGCAGGTCTCACCATAGTAACGGGTAAAAGGACATTGGATAGAGAAGGAGAACTCATCATAACATGGGCTAGAAGGACATTGGTTGGTGAAGCAGAATTCACCATAGCATGAGGTGAGAGGACATTGGATGGAGAAGCAGGTCTCACCTTTGTTAATGGGTGAAAAGACAATGGATGGAGAAGCAGAATTCACCATAGCATGGGGTGAGAGGACATTGGATGGAGAAGCAGGTCTCACAAATTTTTTTTAAGGGTGAAAAGAAAAATGGAATGGAGAAGCGGAATTCACCATAGCATGGGGTGAGAGGACATTGGATGGAGAAGCAGGTCTCACATTTGTTAATGGGTGAAAAGACAATGGATGGAGAAGCAGAATTCACCATAGCATGGGGTGAGAGGACATTGGATGGAGAAGCAGAACTCAGCATAGCATGGGGTGAAAGGACATTGGATAGAGAAGGAGAACTCACCATAACATGGGCTAGAAGGAAATTGGATGGTGAAGCAGAATTTACCATAGCATAGTGTGAAAGGACATTGGATGGAGAAGCAGAACTCAGCATAGCATAGGGTGAAAGGATATGGATAGAGAAACAGAATTTACAAAAGCATGCAGTGAAAAGACATTGGTAGAGAAGCAGAACTCACCATAACATGGGGTGAAAGGACACTTGATAGAGAACTCACCATAGCGTGGGGTGAAATGACATATTTAATTAAGCAGAAATCACAATAACATTTAGTGAAATTACATTAGATGGAGAAGCAGAACTCACCATAACATAGTGTGAAAGGACATTGGATGGAGAAGCAGAACTCACGATAGCATGGAGTAAAAAGACATTGGTAGAGAAGCAGAACTTACCATAGTATGGGGTGAAAGGACATTGGATGGTGAAGCAGAACTCACCATAGCGTGAGGTGAAAGGACATTGGTAGAGAAGCAGAACTCACTAAATCATGCGGTGAAAAGATATTGGTAGAGAAGCAGAATTCAGCATAGTACGGAATGGAAGGACATTAGATAGAGAAGCAGAAATCACCATAACATTGGATGAAAGGACATTGGATGTTGAAGCAGAACTCACCATAGCATGGGGTGAGAGGACATTGGGTGGAAAATAACTCAGCAGCACTGGCACATTTAAAGAACTGGAACCAGTGTTTTTCCTCTAAAAATAAGTCCCAGGATGAAGACAATGGTGACGAGGAGTATGGTGGACAAGGAGAGTGGGAGCATCATCAGAATGTCACTGTCAAAATTCGAGGTGGGGAGAAGAGCAGCTGTGAAGGAGAGTGAGTGTGTCACAGGATATAGAAGGACCATATACAGTCACTAGAGTAACTCGCAGTCACTAGAGTAACTCTTCCTGGACAAGCTTCCTTGGGAGATGCTATCTTTGCAGAATTTTTGGAACATTGTGATAATTAGAGGTATTATGTTAAGTTCAGTTTGATTGGTTTAGTTTTATTCTTAAATGTAACCAGAAATGGGCCTTAAGTACATGTTGTAGAGAAGAATTCCATAAGTAAAAGTATGGAGCCTATGCTGCCTTTCTGCTCAGTTTTAATGTATTCAATAAACAAAGTTGTGTTTATCTTAATGGTACTGGAATCTTTGTAGAATATTTACCTAAAATGCAAGACAAAACTAGGTCTAATATATTAAACTAACATGACCGTATGAGGATCAGTAACATTACCAATATACAAAGATTAGAGGAGGTCAGACTTGGACTGGCCCACAAGTGAATAGGCAAAACCCCGGGTGGGGGCATGTGCAGTATGTCCTGTCATGTACAGTAGCTGTAGAATGGGTCCCAATGATTAAATCCCCCGACGGGTCTCAAGAATTAGCTTTACTGATGGGCCTTCAGAATCAACTTCACTGGTGGGCTCCAGACACACCAGTCAACCACGACAGGTAGCTCATCATTGTATAAAAACTCCTGATAATCTCCAAATTGTCCAAAACCTTATTTTTGCTACAACTTCTTATTGACACAGATCTCAAGACCCCTAATAATTTTA
>JAODAL010083530.1:0-11219 GCA_025379985.1 Phyllomedusa bahiana
ATCCCGTTTTAAGTATAATGGGTAAACCAACTTTTTCCCCCCAAAACCCCCCACCCACCCAGACCCATCATCCCCCTTTCCCCAATAAATGTCCCCGCATTCCCCTCCCCCCACCAAACCCCGACCCCTCTCCCCCTTTTGTTGTATAAATGTCCCAACATTTCCCCCACCCCTCTCACCACCCAGACCCATCAAAACCCCTTGTCATTATAAAGTCCCAGGGATTCCCCACCCCCACCAAACCCAAAACCCCTCCCTCCCCTGTGTCCCTGTATAAAAAGTCCCCCATTCCCCTCACCTTTTTCCTCATCCAGACTTCCCCCCATTGGGGTTTCAATACCCAATTTTCCCGATTCCCCGTCACCTTTTCAAATTTTCCCCCAAACCCATCATCCCTTTTTTATGTATAATTTCCCACTTTTTCCCCTTTCCTCTCATCATCCAGACCCCCTCATCCCTTTTGTTTAAAAAATAATGTCCCAGCATTTTCCCCCCAAACCCCCCATCCAGACCCAAACATCCCCCGTGTTATGAAAAATGTCCCAGCATTCCCCCCCCACCCCATCATTTATCCCACCCATCATCCCCCCCGGGTTATGTAAAAATGCCCCAAACATTCCCCTCACCTCTCCAGTCACATCCATGAACTTTGGGGTCAGGTCCCAAGGGTCTCTGTATCAAGAAAGAAAGGGGGAGGCTTTGGGGCTTTTGGGTGCGGGCCCCTCCTCCTGACCACGGGGGGGCCCCACACTCCCCAACGACCTTCCCTTTACTACTGTGTAATCCCGTGTATGGGGAGACACCAATCAAAATACATAGATTCTAAAAAACCCCCCCCACCTTTCCCATCAATTCAAACCCGCATTTGCCAATTTTTTAAAAATTTAAAAAAAATAAAAAGATAAATTTGTGGGGGGGCGGGGCGGCAGTGCGCCGTGGTAAAAATTTGCATGGCCCAAAGCCCCCTTTAAAAGTAAAGCCCCCCCCCTTCCCAAAAAACCACACCCACCCCCCACCAAAATGGGAAAAACGGGTTTGGAAAAAAAAGCCACGTAAATCCCCCTTTTTAAACCATGTAAAATAAACCCCCCCTAAGCATTAAATCCCCTTAAAAGGGAGGTAGATGCCCCCTCTGGGAACCAGTAAAGGGGGCCCCCCCTTTTTTACCCCGGGGGTGCCCCCCCCTGTTTTCCAGGAGTTTCCCCCCTCTGTTGCCAGGTAGATCCCCCTCGGGTTTCCAGGTAGAAGTCCCCTCTGTAAACCAGGGGTGCCCCCCCCCTTTGGGGCCCCAATTTGGGCCCCCCCCCTGTACCAGGTGTTTCCCCCCCCCTGTAAACCCCGTAAACCCCCTCTTTTGCCAGGTGAAGCCCCCATTGTTTCCAAGGGGAGCCCCCCGTTTCCAGGGAGAAAGTCCCCTCTGTTTCCAGGGGATGAAACCCTCCCTTGTAGCCAGGTATTTACCCCCCATAGGTAAACCAGGTTTGTGACCCCCCCCTGTTTCCAGGAAGGGGTCCCCCAAACCCCCCCCTTTTAAACCAGGTAGGGGCCCCCCCCTGTTCCAGGTAGTGCCCCCCCTAGTAGGCCCCGTAGTACCCCCCCTTGTACCAGGGAGTACCCCCCCCCCTTTTAACCAGGAAATGACCCCCTGTTGCCAGGGAGTCCCCCCTTTTGTAGCCCGGGAGGGGCCCCCCTAGTAGCCAGGTAGTGCCCCCCAGGTTTCCAAGGGAGAGGGCCCCCTTGTTGCCAGGGAGATGCCCCCCCCTTTTGCCCAGGGAGTGCCCCCACTTTGCCCGGGGTTTCCCCCACTGTTTGCCAAGGGAGAAAGGGCCCCCCCCTGTTGCCAAATAGATGCCCCCTCTTTCCAGGGAGGGCCCCCCCCTTTTAGCCCAAAGGGAGGGGCCCCCCCTTTGCCAGGGAAAGCCCCCCCTGGGTTTCCAGGTAGATGCCCCCTCTGTTGCCAGGTAAATGCCCCCCTCTGTTGCCCGGTAGATGCCCCCCTGTTGCCCCAAAAATTTTCCCCTCTGTTTGCCCAAAAGGGATGCCCCCTCTTTTTTGCCCCGGGAGTGACCCCCCATTGTAACCAGGAAAGGCCCCCCTTGTAGCCAGATATGCCCCCCCTTTGTTTAGGCAAGCCCCCATTGGGGTTTCCAGGAAAACCCCCCTTTAGCTAAAAAAAAATAAAATAAAAAATCCACTTTCCCGACCAGCTGCTGCAGGCGGCCCCCGCTCCGGACGATCTCCTCAACCCCGCAGGGGGAAGTGGACAAACCGTGCGTCACTCCCCCCCAGCCGCGCGCACTTCCCCCCGTGCCGCGACTTTATGTCCCGGGGCCCCACCCGCGGGGCCGGGCAACAGGGGGGGGGGGGAGCGATCCTCCTGCCCCTCCCGCACAGCGAAAAATCCGGGCGGGTGAAGCGGGCACAGCGGCCGGGTTTACCCGCCTGTTTAGAACGGACCGGGCGGCGCCAGAAAGCGCACCAGCCTAAATCTTCCCGCCCCGGGGCCCTTTTAAAAAAGCGCCCCCCCCCCGCCCTGGCGGCGGGGGGAATCCCAAAAATTCCCCCCCGGGGGGGCGGGGGGAACCCCAAATACGGGACCCCCCCGCCAAAAAGGGAGAAATTGGGGATTATGTTCACCCGTTACTGATAAAAAGAAGAGCGAGGGCATGTAGACTCCCCACCCCCTCCAGTAACCAATAGAAAGATCTCCAGGGGGAAGGGGCTAATATCCCCGGGGCCCTGAGGTCCCGTCCCCTTTTCCATCCTTTGGGGGGTCATTGAAAAAGGGGGCCCTTAACTTTAAACTGAAAGGGGAAAGGACCGTGGTGACTGGGCACATAAAGGAAATGGCCCCAAAAATTCCTGACCCTCCCATCAATGACGTTAAAATTTATGGGAATTTCCCGAAAAGAGCGTCCCCCCTCATCCCCCCCCTGGAAAAAGCCGTGACTCCCCAGGGCTTTCGCGTAAAAGGTCACTACTTTGGGAGGGGCGGCCGCAGTCCCCTGGGGGCTGCGTCAGGAGCGCTCCTCGTGTTTCAGGGGCCAAAAACAATTCAGTTTTAAAAAAATTCCCCGCACCGATCACAACGTCACCCGCTCGTATCTAACTAAAAAGAAGAATGAATAAAACCAAAACCCGGAAAAAAAACAGTACAAGAAACCCTTTACAAAGGTTTTAACAACTGGGATCCCCGATACCTCCCTCATGTAATCTCCAAACCATAACCCGTTTCCCCCCCCTAAAATCCTACCCCAAACCCTGATACCTTCCCCTCAATTTAAACCCCCATCCAAACCTCCCCCCTAATCCCCTAAACCCCAAAACTCCTTAAAACACCCCCTCTGTAATTTTCCATCCATTTAAACCCGTTTTCCCCAAAACATCTCCCACCCTAACCCCCTGATAAACCCCCCCTCAAGTAATCTCCATCCCTAACCTCCCACCCCCTACAAACTCTACCCCTAAACTCCTGATAAACCCCCTCCCTCATGTAAAACTCCATCCATAACCTGTCCCCCCCAAAAACATCTCTACCCAATCTCCCCGATACCTCCCTCATGGGAATCCCCCAACCATAACCCCCCCCATACATCCATCCTAATCTCCTGAAAACCTCCCCCCAAGTAATCTCCATCCATAACCTTTCCTCCCTAAACATCTCTACCCAAAACTCCCGATAAACCCCCCTCATGTAACTTCCAACCAAACCTCCCACCCTACATCTCTACCCAATCTCCGATAAACCTTTCCCCATGTAATCTCCTTTCCCTTTAAACCCGTTTCCCCCCTAACTCCTCAACCCTAATCCCTGATACCCCTCCCTTCATGTAATTCCATCCCAAAAACCCGTCCCCTACATCTTTAAAACCCAATCTCCCCGATACCTCCCCCCCAAAGTAAACTCCAACCATAACCTCCCCCATACATCTCTACCCCCAATTTTCCTGATACCCCCCCCTCATGTAATCCCATCCCCAAAAACCCCCCCCCAATACATTTTCACCCCCAACCCCCCTTACCCCCCCTCATGTAAACTCCATCCATAACCTGTCCCCATAAAACCCCCCTCTACCCCAATCTCCGATAAAACCCCCCTCAGTCCCTCCAATCTAAAACCCCCGTCCCCCCCCCCCCCCATACACCTACCCAAACTCCTGATACCCTTTCCCCCATTTTAATCTCCTTTTATAACCCGGGGCCCCCCTTTCATCCTCTACCCTAAACCCCCTGATACATCCCTCAAGAAAACTCCATCTATAACCTGTCCCCCCCCCCTTACATCTCAAACCCCAACCCCCTGATACCCCCCCAATTTAAACCCTCCATACCTAACCTGTCCCCCCCCCTACAACTCTACCCTAATCTCCGAAACCTTTTCCCCCAAAAAAATTTTTTCCTCCATAACCTCCCTCATACATCCTACCTAATCTCCCTTAAATTTCCCCCCATTAATCCCCCAAACCCCTAAAACCCGCCCCCCCCAAACTCTCTCCCTAACGTCCTGAAACCCCCCTCATGAAATTCCCCCATCCCTTTCCTCCCCCCCCTACATCTCCCACCCTAATCTCCGGTAAACCCTCCCCCTCATGTAACTCCATCCAAACCTGTCCCCCCCAAAATTTAAACCCCAATCTCCTGATACCTCCCTCATGTAACTCCATCCAAAAACCTCCCCCCCCATACCATCTCTACCCCTAATTTTCCTGATAACCCCCCCCCTCATGTAAAACTCCATCTATAACCCCCTTTTCCCCCCCATACAAACTCTACCCAAACTCCTGAAAACCTCCCTCATTTAAACTCCCCCTCCATAAACCCCCCCCCCAAAACATCTCTACCCTAATCTTTTCCGGAATCCCTCCCTCATGTAATCCCCTCCCCTAACCTTTCCCCCCCCCAATTTTCACCCCTAATTTTCCCTGGGAAACCCCCCCCTCATTTAATCCCCATCCAAAACCCCCCCCCCCCTAAAATCCTACCCTAATCCCTGATCCCTTTCCCCCCATGTAAAAATCCATCCAAAAACCTTCCCCCCATATATTTTCACCCCCAATCTCCGCTAAACCCCCCTTTATGAATCTCCATCCATAACCCCCCCCATAAAACTCTCCCCTAATCCCCCTGAAAACCTTTTCCCCCCTTTTTTTAAAACTCCATCTATAACCTGTCCCCTCATACATCTCTACCCTAATCTCCTGACACCCCCCCTCATGTAATCTCCAACCATAACCTCCCCCCCATACATCTCCAAACCCAACTCCTGAAACCCCCCCGCATGTAATCCCCCATCCCCAACCCGTCCCCATCCCCTACATCTCTTAACCCCAATCTCCTGGGACCTTTCCCCCATGTAAAACTCCTCCCTAACCCCCCCTCCCCTTTCATCTCAACCCAAAAACCCCGAACCCTCCCCCATGGAAAAAACCTCCTTAACCTTTCTCCCCCCCTAAAACACTACCTTAATCTCCTGATACCTCCCCCAAAGAATCTCCACCATAAAACCCGTCCCCCCATACAAATTTCTTTCCCTAAAACTCCCGGGACCCCCCCCCCAAATTTAAACCCATCCATAAAACCTGTCTCCAACATCTCTACCCTAATCTCCTGATAAAATCCCCTCATATAAAAAATCCCCCATACATCTTCCGCCCCCAATCCCCTGGAAAAACCTCCCCATGTAATCCCCCATCCATAACCTGTCCCCCCCATAAAAATCTCTGCCCCCAAAAACCCCAAACCCCCCTCATGTAATCTCTTTCAATAACCTGTCCCCCCCCCTACATCTCTACCCTAATCCCTGATAACCCCCCCCTCTTAATCTGTCCAAAACCTGTCCCCCCCAACATCTCTAAACCCCAAAACCCCAAAACCCCCCCCTCCATGTAACCCCCATCCATTCCTCCCCTCTTACATCTCTACCCTAATCTCCCTTTAACCCCCCCTCATAATCTCCATCCATAACCTGCCCCCCATACATCCCCAAACCCAAAACTCCCCGATAAACCCCCCCTCTTGTAATCTCCCAAACCCAAACCTACCCCCCAATACATCTCTACCCCCAACTCCTATTCCCCCTCATGTAATCCCCCATCCATACCCCCCCCCATACATCCTACCCTAATCCCTGATACCCCCCCCTGAAAACCCCCATTTTCCCCAACCGCCCCCCAAAACATCTCTACCCTAATTTTCCCGATAAACCCCCCCTCATGAAAACTCCAAACCTAACCGTCCCCCCTCATCTCTTTCCCCAATCTCCCCATATCCCCCCTCCCTGTTTAACCCCAATCCATTTAAACCCCCCCCCTACATCTCAACCCCCAATCTTTCCCATACCCCCTCCCTCATGTAATCTCCAACCATAACCTGGCCCCCCCATAAAATTTTCTACCCTAACTCCTATACCTCCCTCATCTAATCTCTGTCTATAACCTGTCCCCCCCTACCCTCTCTGCCCTAAAAATCCTTAAACCCCCCCATGTAAAACTTTTGTCCATAAACCCCGTCCCCCCATCCAAACTCCCACCCCCAATCTCCTATACCCACCCCTCATTAAACTCTGTCCAAACCTTCCCCCCCAAAAATCCCCTACCCTAACCCCTTTTACCCCCCCCCCTCAGGAATCCCATTCCCCTAACCTGCCCCCATACATCTCTAACCCTAATCCCCCTGATACCTCCCCTCATGTAAACCCCCATCATTAACCCTAAACCCCTATACATTTCTGCCCATCCTCCCCATACATCTCTGTTTGAGGCCCCAGTATGGGGGAGAACAAAAATGAGAATTTTTACAAGAAGGGGGGAGACTTGCAAATTTTTGCGCCAAATACAGGGTTTGGGAGAAAAACCCGGAATAGACATCAGCAAGGGGAGAATTTGGGAAACTGAAATTTTGGTCCCCTCATTTACCCGCTCAGATAGTTTACTGAAAGGTTACCCCGGGGAGGGGGTGGGGTGCGATCACATGTACTGGGTGGGCTGGGGGTTTCGGGACAAGACCCGGGGGAGCTGGGGGGTTCGGTGACTACCGGGGGGAGCTGGGCGGTGCGGTGCATTAATTGGGGGGGACTTGGGGGTGCGGTGACTGGGACGGGGGTAGCTGGGGGTGCAATGGCCCTTTTCAGGGCAGAGGTGGCGGTGTATTGACTTCAAGGAAAGCTGAACTTGGATGCTGCATTGAAGACGGATTGGAAATGGCTGGGTTTGGAGACTGGAAGACTTATAAGTAAGGGGTTACAGTAGTCAGGATGGGAAGGCATTAGGGCAAAAATAAGGAGTTTTCCCATTTCCATAGTGAGATAAGGGCGGATACTGGAGATGGTTTTCAGGTGCAGAAAACATGGTTAGTAGATGAGGTAGATGCAAAAGGTCAGTTTGGGAGAGAGGACATGTTGTTAGGGACAGAGCCAGACAGTCACTGGGGTTTTGTACAGTAGTAGCTCAGGGGTGATGCCGCAGGAAGAGGTTGATGGTCATCAGCGCAGAGATGGGGCTAAAAGCCAAATCTGCTGATAGTGTCCAATGGGAGCCGTGTAGAGGGGAAAGGACCTAGAACTGATCTTAAAACATCACAAAAACCCTTATTTGGTATCTTCGGAATCGCACCGACCTGCAGAACACAGATAACACATCATTTATACAGAGAGGAAACTCAATATAAGTAAAACCCCTGTAAACATGGCAGAAGTACATCACCTCCCCCTGTTTTCTGTGTAGATAAAAAAAAATAAAGTAATGATTTTTGGAAGACATGGAGGAAAAAAATGAAGCGCAAAAAAAATATGACCGGCTTTTCCGTGCCCTTCATAGGAAGTTAATATACAATTGTGGCAAGTGATACCTGGAATTTTCAGTATTTAAGAAAGTCTGACCCTTGTTACAGTCCAAGCCACTGATTTCCTAATGTCTGACCTTTCTGGCCTACAAACCTAGGGACATCCTCCAATAGATGACCGCACTCCTCATCCCTTTCCAGAATATTCTACCCTCTGGTTACTTTGTCTAATAAGGTTGGATCTGATCATACGTTGTTATGAACATTTATGTTCCTGAGGTTTTGTATCCTAATGATGTCTGGTGAGGCCTCTCTGACCTCTTCATCTATCTTTCTATTTCCCCTAACCACACCCTGTTCTGCTATCTTACCTCTAGCCTTATAAACATTTGGGGGATGTTCTTTAGATCCGTGGGTTTAGAATACATGGTGGTACATAACACGTTCCCCTTCTTACTTCCACAATAAATATTGGACAGCCTAGACCCCCTTCCTGACCATAATCATTTACCAGGATAATACATGGAGCAAATACCTTACCACAGATATCACTATCATACTGCTACCAAACAAATCCCACTATACCACCATTACCAATAATGTTACTACATAAGGACCTGATTATGTCGCCAGAACACGACCACAAATTACCACCACATAGTGACTGAATAATACCTCTACCCTATTACTGAATAAAGATGAGTATATAAAGACCAATATTTACCCCCATACAGTGGTCATATAGATACCAGTGTACACAGGCTTTGTAGACATAGAAGTGATTGTACTGCAGGTGACGTTTCTCTGATGAGTCGATGACTTTCCCTTTTGTTCTGCATCTGGTCCAGACCGCCGTGATGACATCTCCTGGCCGCCACTCATCCCGGCAGATTTGGACACAAATATCTTAGAATCCCCATTTCTTCAGCACCTCGCTCACTGTTCCCCACCTCTGTAAAACTTCCCAGGTGTGGGATAGCCCTGTAAGCCATGATTAGAGTATGCATATATAATATATATATTATATATAATATATATATATATATATATATATATATATATATATATATATAATATATATATATATATATATATATATATATATATATATATATATATATAATTTCCTGATCGTCCTACGGCAGCACACCATTGGATTATTTCCCCCTAGGTACAACTAGGAGAGACAGGTTAACAAGCAGTAATTGACCTAATTAATCACTAAGTGTTGCCCTATAAAGCCTGGCTGAAGCACTGCACACCAGTATTTTTTCTCTCTCAGGACTTGGAAGAAGCCAGGTCCTTATGTATTTGGCTCAGCCACTTAACCCAAGATCTGCAAGATGGGATCTCAAGGAAGAATCCTGGAGAACATACCTCTAATAAAGGATGCAGCTGAATTTTTGGGCGAATTTCACTTAGATTTCATAAAAATTTTCTTCTAGGTCTCTTGCAACTCAACTGCGGAAGGAGAGCTTATGGATTAAACAATGGTCTGGAGACATTGCATCCAAAAACCATTTCTGCAATCTACCTTTCCATCCAAACAGTCTGTTTGGGTCTCAACTTACTGGAATACTGAAATACTGGAATCCCTCAGTGAAGGTAAAGAGCAGGGTCTTTCCACAGACAAAAGAAGAAACCTAACCCTAGATCCTTTCGTTCTATCCAAGGAGGTCACCATGGTTTTAAAAGAATACCAGGCTTTAGGGAAGACAAAGATGGTTTAAGCCCTGGCAGGTGCTGCCTCGTACAGGAAGAAGCTGGGTGACCGAAATCAAGGGACCTTTGATGCCAGAAAAAAGGACCCTCAGGTTGAAGGGAGGCTGAGGTCTTTTTCTTTTCCCATTTGGTCTCGACTTCCTCAGACACCGGGGTATCTTCCACAATTCTGAAGGCTACTTATAGAATTCCGGGACTTCCCCCCAGACAGGTTCATGATAAGCCATTCAAATCCCATACTCCTTCACCTCCTCCAAGAATTCATTCAGAAAGGTGCATTAGAGAAAGTTCCTTCTCAGCAATTTCAGGGAGTATATTCCAGGATATTTCAGATCCCAAAACCAGGGAACAGATCTAACTTTTCTCAACAAATTTCTCATAAAGAAAAGATTCAAGATGGAGACAATTCGATCGTTCCTATATATTCTGCAAGACGGTAGTTTTTAGGGCATCGGGAGATCTCCCCGATGCATATCTCCTTTATTCCCATCCTGGAAAGTCACAAGAAATACTTAAGAGTAGCCGTACAGACCAAGTCAGGTCTCCTTCATTTCCAATTCAAATGTCTCCCATTCGGAATCTCATCAGCCCCCAGAGTATACACAAAAATACCAGTGGTTCTCTCAGCAGCTCTCCGTCTTCAGGGGGTTACAGTAATCCCATATCTCAACGATTGGCTGGTGCTAGCTCTATCCAAAGAAGATCTCCTTCTCCAACTCCAGCTGGCTTTACAGATTCTCAAAAATCATGGTTTTCTGATCAGCAGACAAAAATCTCAACTTTCTCCAGTACAAGAAATACAATTTCTAGGATTCATAATCAATTCCCATCAAATGACTCTCAAACTGTCAGAGAGGAGGGAGAAGGTCATCTCCGGGGTCAATCATCTGATCTCAGTCCCCAAAATCACTGTTCGCTCAGCGATGAAAGTGTTGGGTCAGCTGACATCCACCATCGATGCATTACCCTGGGCCAAAGCTCATATTCGTTCCCTTTTAGGGCAACATCTTTCCTCCTGGAACAGAAACAGGCAAATTCCTTAGACAACCTGCAAAGTCTTTGAGTGCATACACCAGAAGAGACCTGAGATGGTGGTTAGCCCGAACAGACTGAGGCAAGGAGGAACCTTGACTCATCACCAGCAGGTAGTCCCCACACGGATGCCTCTCTTTGGGGCTGGGGAGCCCATGTAAAAGGCCACTGGGTTCAGCAAAAGTGGTCTCCTCAGGAAACAGAGGCTATCTTCCAACCTAAAGGAACTGAGAGCCATCAAAGTTTGCTTTGTACCATTTTCAGCCCATCCTATTCAACCCCGAATGTCCTTGTACAAAACAGACAATTTGGTATCGGTTTACTACCTAAACAAACAAGGGGGCACCAGAAGCCCCTCTCTTTCCAGGGAATGCAGGAGCTTTATGATTGGGAAAAAATCAAATCTCCAACAACATCTCAGCAGTGCACATTCGAGGCTCTCTCAATGTGACAGCGGATTGGGTCACCCAAAATTTTCCTGCACCCGGAGAATGGAGTTTAAAAACCCCAAAAACTTCAGACAAATTACTTGCAAGATGGGATAACCCTGACCTGGATGCCATAGCAACTCCAGACAATGCAAAAACAAAACACTTTTGCTCCCTCTCACTCCAGGGGGCCCCTGTAGCAAATAGATAGGGTTTTCAATCAGTTGGAGAAACAAATTAATTTATTATTTCCTTTTT
>JAODAL010083531.1:0-11219 GCA_025379985.1 Phyllomedusa bahiana
TGGGCTACATAATGGCCCAATAAGATGGGGAGTGGGTGGAAATACCAGTCCTTTGTAAAAGAGAGGTGTTAAAGGAGCATTTGGCAGCAGAGTGTGGCATCAGGCAGGGAGCATCAGAATAGGAGCGAGGCAGGTGCCAAAAGAATCCGGGGTTTTCGGGGGTCTGCTCCAGGTGTTGCTGCTGGTGGGTACCTAAATCACTAGGGGTAAAGAAAGCTGCTCATCAAAACTCCGACTCAGTTGCTGGATGGAGCTGGAAACTGCTCCTAACCCCTGATCCCTCCACAACAGCTGTGGACGTGGTACATGAGCGCAGACCTGCTAGAGAATGGACAATGGCTCAGATAGGGAGCGGCCGACTGATTACATAGGATGACTCTATAGTACATGAGTTTGTCCTCCATCTTGCAAGGTGAAAAAATATCCCCATTTGGGACGTCATCCTTCTGCTGGATGGTGACAATTCAGCTGTCACTAGACAGGCAAATCAGCATGCAGCGGGCTATCTGCGCAAGTGACTCTAAGGGACTCCCTGCCTCCATCTCCACTGTAAAACTGCCACAGTGTGTTCTGGGTCATCTGCCTCGTCTTCCATCCTCTGGCTGCTTCTGCTCCACTCCTGTCACTGAAATAAAAAAACACTCATTTGTCTGACACGCTTGTGCTCCAGTGTCTTCCCTCCTCCTCCTCCAGTTCAGCCCCCACTGGACTCATATGGCCATGAGATGTAGTCGCCACATCTTCAGTCCCCTGACCAGACAGATTTTGCAGCATCTGTTTCAGGACATGAAGCAGTAGAATGACGTTATTCATCCCGTAGTCCTGGCAACTGACAAATAACGTGTCCTCCTCAAAGGGCCTGAGCAAACGGCAGGTGTCACGCATGAGCTGCCACTGGCTGACATCAAAATAAAACAGGGGAGTACTCCTGTCCACTTTAATCATCAAAAAATCATTAATGCCCTTTCTCTGTTCATCAATTTCCCCCTATTCATCAATTTCCCCCTGTTCCTCAATTTCCCCCTGTTCATCAATTTCCCCCTGTTCATCAATTTCCCCCTGCATCAATTTCCCCCTGTTCATCAATTACTCCCTGTTCAAAAATGTCTCCCTGTTCATATATTTATCCCAGTTCATATATTTCTGCCTGTTCATATATTTCTCCCTGTTCATCAATTTCCCCCTGTTCATCAATTACTCCCTGTTCATATATTTCTCCATGTTAATCAATTTCTCCTTGTTCATACATTTCTGTTTTTCTCTGTTTAAAGTTTTTCTGTTCTCTTTAGCTCAAGTAGGTTTTTCTTGGCGGTGTAGTAATGGCAGAAGTGCTTGCAAAGTTTCCTGGCCAGTTCTCTGAACAGTGAAGAGTCCACCACTTGAAAAGGGAGGGACAACAGTACCACCAACTTGGACAGAAGCATGGTCAGCTTCTGCACTTAGGGATGGCTAGACACATACTGTCGTCTCGGTGAACGACTGCTGGCACCATGAGTGCCGAGGAGCAGGAGTATCTGGACCAGTAGATGATGTAAAAGACAGGGAGTTGTCTTCGGCAGAGGTGGTGAAGCTCTGACTGCCTGAAATGGGAGGCGTGCCACTGGGTGCTGCTGCTGTTGCTGTGACAGGATGGACCACCACATCTGAGAATCGTTTCTCCCAGGCCACTGTATAGTGATGCTGCATGATGTTGATGCAGGGCTGTGGTGCCGTTAGGTCCCTGGTCACGCTTTACTTTCTGCCCACAGATTCGACATATAGCCATGTTCGCCTCCTCTGGTGTCTTTTCAAATAACTGCCACACTGCTGAGTAGGTGATTTTACCACCAATGCTCCATACTGACTGACTTTTACTTCTGCTGCCCCGGTGAACCCCTGTGCCGCTACTTTCTGGGACCTGCAAAGTGGGTGGTCTAAATCGTGGATGTTTGGCTCCCAACCTCGCACTGCTGCCACCCGCTGACTCCCGGCCACACTACCGATTTGCGGGCTGCGCCACTGCCTGATACGCAAGCTGCCGCTCTCTTCTCCCAATGACAATGATGAAGCCCTTGCTTCCAAGGCCAGGACGATGGGTAGTCGAAGGTAGGCGACCGCCTAGGGTGCCACTTCATCCCAGGCAGAAAAGGGGGCACAAGGAGGCATGGAGTGGGCTGAATTTTCCATTTGGGGGCACTTTATGCCTTTTATTAACTAGGGCACCAGAATACCTTGCTTGCTTCACCCAGCTCCCATGTGCGATCCGCTACATCGATTAGTGTTTGCCTGTCACCGCCGTCCTCCTCAACGGTGTCGCTGTACAAAGCCTGACCGCTCGCTACATAACCCCCCATGCCACTCTCCTCATCACTACTTGCCCGCTTCTGCAAGAAGCAGCGGATGTCTTCCCCACCTATGCGCTGCCCACTGTCCTCAAATAGTTGGTCCTCACTGTATAGGCCGCAGCACATAGTAGTTCTCTGGGTGTGGGAAGCGAACGGGACAGATATGGGTTGAGGACAGATGAGGGCCCCTCACCTGCTCCCGGCCTATGCCAACTAAGGGTTGAGTCTGATGAATTCTCCGACTCTTGACTGGGGTTGTCAGATGTCATCTGGGAGAAAGTGTATGGCCTAGTCAACCATTCGTGAAGCGTTGGCTTGGTGTTCAACATACGGCTGCTTAGATGACAATGGAAGCTGTGGCCTCATGTGCTGACCCCTGCTGTGATATCCCTTTACTGTGCTGCGATCTGTGCCGGCTCCAGGAACCTACTATTGCGTTCTTTGACGCTATTGTAGTATTTTGGCCCTCAGCTCAATTCTTTCAAGCTGGCGCTGATGTTACCTTGTCAGGCTGCATTCCCACTTCAGTTATTTGGTCAGTTTTGCACCTGAAAGTGCCCAGGGAATTGAGGAGTGAAGCGATTCTAAGAGCGGCGGCTGTCATGTGCGTGTCATACTAAAACACAGCATTGTATGAAGACCAAACCACGCTCTCTATGCATATTTAAGAATGTTACAATGTTCTACAACACCCTACAGGCTCTCTGCAGCCAGGATATAGCTGTTTTTTAACGCGATTCGCAGCGAATAAATTCGGTTCGAAATGATTTTTGTCGGAAAATTCGGCGAACTCGGTGAATCAAATTTTTGAGAAATTCGCCCATTTATGCCGAAGGCCCAAAGGCCTAGATATTGCACAGTACAGTTAGGATTTACACAGGAAAGTCAGTGGTTGCAGGATCCAGCTACTACAAAACTCTGGACAGTCACCCCTCCCTGCATTGGTCCCCTTTTTCTGAGCCCAATGTGTTTAGGAAATAGCCAATGAGGCCTGGGGCATTAGTGTTCTGAGCAGGTTCACAGCACCTTTTCTCAGGACCAAAAACCTTCCAGTCAATTAAATAGAATGCTTGATGTTGAGGATTGATCTCATAGATGTCTTTTGAACTCGTTACTGTGGATGGTGAATAGAGATGAGCGATCAGTAAAATGTTCGTGTCGAGCTTTAAACAGTAGTGGTGTTCGGTTCGAGGTTCGATTTGAACTCAAACTCGAACTCCATTAAAGTCAATTGGGGAAGATGTTTGGGTTAATTTTTATACCTATACAGGTGAGGAGAAGCTATAATTACAATCCATAACAGTAAACTGGATACGTGGAACAACTTTGTGAAAAAAGAATTGGCTCTAAGAGTGACAGAAAAAAATTGAGAGGCTAAAATACTTCATTCCTTAAAATGGCCTACTGACAAGATGAGGACAGCTTGCAAGCAGGGGCGTAGCTATAGGAGCTGTCGCGGTAGCAGCTGCTACAGGGCCCTGCATCCTGAGTGGGCTCAAAAGCCCCTTTGACACTAGTATTGGAAATGGCATATGATAACTGGCAGTACTCCTGTCAGGGGCCCTAATCAATAAGGGGTTTACTGATATGTTAAAAAATAGGAGCTAGTAATGGGTGAGGGCCCCATTTGATTTGGCTGTATGGGGCCCTGACACGGTTAATAGATGACTGATGGCAGCCTTGGTAATGGGGGTACCCATTTCACTTTTTCACTAGGGCCCAAGAACTTACGCCTCTGCTGGCTGGACTAGATTAGACGGCAGTACCATGGGTGGCAGCGAGAACATGCCAATGGGGAAAATGGAGGTTCTGGTTCAACAAGAGTAGGCAGCAGTACCATTGGTGGGAGCAAGAAGATGCCAATGGGAAACATTGTGGTTCAGGAAAACAGGACTTAGTACATTTGGTGGTAGTACAAGTGGAGGCATTTAAAAATAAAGATTTGGAGGGCTACAAGGAGGAGGAGTAAGAGGTGTATGCAGTGCACATCAAGGTCATACAGGTGTATATTTCAAAATAAATTCAGCCATAAGACTTGTAAATCTAGCTGTTGGTAGCAGTAGAATCCAATTTGTAGAAGCAACAGGCACAGGAACTACAGACATGTAGTGTAGTATAGATGTAGTGTAGTTTAAATGTGTATTTCACATTGTCAAGAAGGCGTGCTACAGCTTACTACTCAGTGATATCGGCAACCGGGGCAATAAAATGGTCAGAGATCCACGCTTAATTCATTTTTATAAATGTCAAACGATCCACATTGTCAGGGGAAAGACAGATACGTTTGTTAGTTATCACCCTGCCAGCTCTGCTGAATGTGAGTTCTAAGATAACACTGGCTGCTGGGCAGGATAAAACTTCTATGGTGTGTTGAACAAGGTCAGGCCATTCATCCAGTTTGGACGCACAGAAGTTGAATGGGTCCAGACTAAATCCAAAAACATCGATGTGGAGCCAAAGGTAGTCATGGACCATGGTCTTAAGGTGGTCTCTGTGTGTCTGAATGCTGCCCTGCCTTGCAGGCATTGGTGAGGTGGTAAAAATCGATTGCCAAATGTCACCCAGTAGGGTTCTGCCACACTACCTGCTGCTGCTGTGGATATTTGCCATTCTACTACTGCTGTGTTGCTGATGTTGTTCCACCGTGACATTAGAACGTGAAGAAGCAAAAGATGTCTCGATTTGGTCAATGAGCACTGTCTCAAAATCCTGCATTCTACTGTCAATTTCTGTGGGTGGAAGGAAATTGCTCACTTTTGTCTTGTAACGTGGATCAATAAGGGTGGCCACCCAGTAATCGCTGTTCATTTTTATTGCCTTGATACGTGGATCATGTTGCAGATAATGTAGCATCCAAGCACTCATGAATGTGATGCTGCCTCGGGTCGAGGGTCACTAACGGAATCTTCCTCCTCTTCCTCCTCCTTCTCCTGTAATCTGTGCCAACCTCTTAACACTGTAGGGTAAACCGTACCGGTGGTATCCACCCCTGCCTCCACATCCTCCCCCACTTGCCCATCCTGACCATCACCAGAGCCCTGGCTAGCCTCATGCGCTCTACTCTGTGAGCTGAACTGCCGTCCTGCACCCGCCCTCGACCTAGAACCTTCGCCTAAAGAAGACCTATAAAATTACGAAACAGTCGGGCCTTCTACATCCTCTGATGAGTAAGGCTCTGTGTGCCCCTCCTCCTCCTCCATCACTGCTGGGACCTGCTGCTGCAGAGTGCCTGATGTTTGTTCCAGTAAAAATATAACTAGAACAGTCATCCTTACAAGGGCAACATCCCGACTGACCATTTTGGTGGCCTCTTCAGAACTGCCAAGGATGGTGCAGAGATCCTTCACCTGTTTTCACCTGTCATCTATGGGTCAACACCCCGAGGTCCGCACCACTGCTGGTCAGGCCATGCGACATTTCATACTGCATAATAGCATTACGTTGCTGCCACAATCACTGGAGCATGTGAAGGGTGTAATTCGCGCCTGTTAATTCATCACATATCAAACGGTTGACGGGAAGGCCCAAGTCCCACTGCAAGGCTGCCAGTCATGCCGAAGCAGGGTGTGAATGCCGGAGGTGTGAGCTGAGGCCTCAAGCCTTCCTCAGCAGACAGCCAAGACCTGTGTAGCACTTGAGAATTTTCCGCACAACCAGGTTTATGACGTTTGCCAGGCAAGGGATGTGCGTAAGTCTAGCGATCCAAAGGGCAGCAAGGAGATTGCTCCCGTTATTGCACACCACCTTGCCTGGCACCAGATTTTTAGCACCCAGCCACTGGTCGGTCTCAGTGCGCAGAGCCGTCCACAACTCTGGACCTGTGTGTTGACGGTCTCCAAGACAAATTAATTTGAGAGCAGCTTGGTTTCTCTTGGCATGTGATGCTACCTGTCGAGGTTGGGGATCTGGACTCTGAACCATCCCAGCAGTGTTGAAGAGTGTCGGCCGAGACCCATCACCAAAGGCATTATCATCCACCAAACTCACCCAGTGAGCAGTCAGTGAGATGTAACACCCTTGACCGTGCATACTAGTCCATATGTCTGTAGTGAGATGGACTTTGGTGGACACAGATGCAGCCAACGCGCTGGAGAGCTTTTCTGAAAAGAGGCAGGCCAGGCCAGGGACAGATGTTCTGGCCAAGAAATGCCTGCTACTCATCTGATATTGGAGGCATGCCAGGGCCATGATGTGGTGGAACCCAACTGTGTCCACCAGTGGGAAAGGCAACATTTCCAAGGCCAACAGCCTGGCAATGCCAACATTCAGGCTTTTGGCTTTGGGATGGTTGGGGTGAAAGCATTTCTTATGCTCCCACACCTGGTACACAGAAGGCTGGTTGCCGAACTGGCTGCTGTACAGCTTGCAGGTCACAATGATGGAAAGGGAAGGTGTAGGTTGTGTTGCTGGTGGTGGGAATCGGCCGACAGTGTCTGGGACTGGGGATGGTGCTTCCTCATCCTGCTCCGGCACGTCGGCAGCAGAGGACCGTTTGGGCTTGAAAGTGGCAGAGGAGGAGGAGGCAGAAGATGTCATGTTGTTTGGAAGCCCAGGACCTGTGTTGCCTTTTTTCTCCAAGCAATTTATTCACAGAAATTTTCATGCTTTCCATGCATATGCTTGTTCATGCTCATGGTGCTTAAACTCTTTTCATTCTTTCCTCTACTGACGTGTTAATGGAAAATCTGAGGCTTGACCGAAAAAGGCCCAGGCTTCACAGGTCCAGGACCTAGTAACGGTGTTCCCTAGTACAGACCACAGCTGGTGGAGTAATGTTAGCGGACTTGTGCAACCGCCCTCCCTTTCTGAGGTCAGACCTGCACTAACACTACCCCATCATCCTCCACTGATGATGCATTTGCCAGCTGCTGCGCAAAAGACCATGTTGGATCCGCAATGTTGTCATCATCACAGGTGACTTGCTCTACCTGACAGTCTACATCAGGCATCCTCAAACTGCGGCCCTCCAGCTGTTGGGAAACTACAACGCCCATCATGCATTTATATAATCTGTAACAGTGGGAATGATGAGAGTTGTAGTTTCCTAACAGCTGGAGGGCCGCAGTTTGAGGATGCCTGGTCTACATCCTCAAGCTGCGGGCTAGAAGCCACAGGCACTGCGAGGCATTGGTGACCGCTCGGAATTTCTGCCTACAGACCACCTTCCTTCTCTTCCTCTGAGGGCATCAGCAATTGGGCATCAGAGCAGACAAAATCATCCTCTTTGGCCTCTTGATCTTTTGAAATGCCTTTTGACCCCAACCGCATTGTGTCATCAACGAGCTCTTCAGAATCTAGATTATTTGGAGTGGTCTATATATCGGGTTGTTGCCCATGTTTGCCCCAGGTTGGACTGATGATAATGATGATGATAATGACATTTGTGGCCAAGAGGAAGAGGAGGCCTGATAACCACTGAAGAACAGATTGGCAATGCTGTTCAGTAATGAGACGCACAGGGAACTGAGCAAGTGATGACAGGCCTGACGGCCCTGTGACTGATGATCTGCTCGCTTGTGTGTTGTTCGTAGCACTGGAAGGAGTGCCTTGTCTCGTACCTCTATCTCCACTTCCTCCTTGCTTGCTTACCACCTCTAGTTCTCACCATGTTCAAAAGCTAAATATTATAGCTCTGCGCATGGTTCAAGATGTATGTAATAAAAAAGAGAGAAGTATATATATATATATATATATATATATATATATATATATATATATATATATGTTTATCACAATAATGCACTGGTATATTTCAGCATTATGTGGATTTAAAATCTGACAAAATTATACTTTTTGGTGTTGGGTAAGATTTAGCAACAGAGAGAACTCTATTTCCTGGATACATATCTGTATTACAATAACACGTGGTATATTTGAAAGGTAATTCACTCCCAAAACTGCCAAAAATAAAATTTTCTCCACTCAGAATAATTTTCACCAACCAACCACTATTTAAAATATATTTCTTTGTATAGGAGATTTGAAGACCGTGTGTTATACAATTACTGAACCCCCAAAACTGCAAAAAATTAAGTTTTCTCCCCTCAGTATAATTTTTACTAAGCAACCACAATATAGAATATATTTCTTTGTATAGTAGAATTGGAGACGATGTGTTATAAAATGATTTCACCCCCAAAACTGCCAAAACTGAACTTTTGTGCACTGAGTATGATTTAGCAAATCCAAGCACTCTGTATAATATTTATCCTTGCATATGAGAGTTATGTGAGCCTGCAAATGTCGCCAAATAACAGCTTCTGTATGTGGGAAAGACGCAGCCAGTAATAACAAACTGCCTAACTATTGCTGTTTATGGAGAGGAAAATGCTATCTAACTAAGTCTTGATGTCCTAAGCTTGCTGCACAACCCCCTTAACTAACTACCTAACTAATATAAATAGCAGCTTTTGCTGTCTAAAATCGCTTATAAACAAATCTTGTGCCTGCATGCAAGCAAGCAGACAGAGAGCAGTCTGTACAGTACAGATAGTGAGCTGAAAATGGCGTTTAGAACGCAATACGGTGAAATATATATAACACGGTCATGTGATTTTAGCAGCCACTAAGAGCCCTACACCTCAGTGATGATGTTTTTGACACTTCTCTGTACTCTGCACTGATTGGATGGCCACCCAAAGTGCAGAAAGAGGCTGAAAACTATTTAAATGGCGTGTTGAATGCCATGGCGAACTCGAACATTTACTTGAACGAACAGTAAAATGTTCGGTTCGAGTTTGGGAAAATCGGGACTCGAACTTAACTTTTCTCGAACTGTGCGATCAACACTATGTGAAGGTCCTGCACGTGAGAGCTTACAATCTATTATGGTGTATGGGTGAGATGAAGGGTAAGAAGTGATAAGTTTACAATGGTCCAGCCAAGTTTCATAAATATGAGGTGGTTCACATAAAAATTGGGTGAACCTGCCACCCTTGCAGTACATCTATATACAGACAAGTGCCTGTAAGTGCCCTAGTGTAGGGAGTGACAGATGTGTGTGATAGCACACGGGGGTTGCAGTTAGGGATCTTGGTAGGTAAGACTTACAAAATGTGTTCTCAAGGCCCTCTTAAAACTCTGAGGGTTGTGAGTGTTCCTTATCGTCCGCTGTAGAATGTTTCAGAGAACTAGTGCAGCAATTGTGAAATCTTGGAGATGGGCATGGGAGTTTCAGATGACTGAGGAATGTAACCTGATATCAACATCAGAGCAGAGAGAACGGGTAGGCAGAGATGAGGGAGGAGATGTAGGGGGGTATAGCGCTTTGGAGAGCCTTATGGGTGAGAGTAATTAGTTTATGCTGTATTCTGTACTGGATGGGCAACCAGTTCAGTGTGTGACACAGGGCAGAGACATCAGTTTAGCGGCTGGAAAGAAAAACAAGCCTGTCTGCTGCATTCAGGACAGATTGGAGAGGGGAGATTTTACAGAGAGGGAGACTGATAAGCAAGGAGTTACAGTAGTCAAGACGAGAAAGAATAAGAATAAGAGTTTGAGTTGTTTCCACAGTGAGAAAAGAGGTGCAGATGACAGGAGCGGGCAAGAGATTGGATATAGGGGGTGAAAGACAGACCAGAATCTAGTATAACCCCAAGACAGCGGGCCAGCTGCCTAGGAGTTATGGTGGTACCACACACTGAGACAGAAATAGCCAGGTGGGGTTGGTTAGTAGCTGGCAGAAATACAATAACTTCAGTTTTATGAGGTTTAGTTTCAGATGGATAGAGGACGTTATGTCTGAGACAGTGGACAGACAGTCACTGGTGTTTTGGAGCAGGGCAGGAGGAGGTGCATAGTTGAGTGTCATCAGCAGACAAATCTGTGGACGGTTTGTCCAATGTTGGCTGTATAGAGTGAAAACAGGAGAGGACCTAGAACTGATCCCTGAGGAACACCGATAACAAGAGGAAGAGGAGTGGAGGTAGAACCAGAAAATGAGACACTAAAGGAGCGGTCAGAGAGGTAGCATGAGAACCAAGAGAGAACAGTGTCTTTGAGGCCAATGGTGCTGAGCACGCTGAGGAGAAGGTGGTGATCCAGTAGTTGCCCTGTGATTTATTAGTGATGAGATCATTAGAGACTTTACCTAGAGCAGTTTCTGTGGAGTGTACGGTGCGGAAACCTGATTGTAGAGGATCGAGAAGAGAGTTATCTGAGAGATAGCAGATTAGGCGATGGTATACCAAGCGTTCCAGGAGTTTAGAGATCAAGGGAAGGTTAGAGACTGGTCGGTAATTAGCAGTGCAGGATGGGTCCAGAGTAGACTTTTTTCGTAAAGAGGTTATGATGGTGTGTTTAAACGTAGATGGAAATATCCCAGTGGAGAGAGAGAGGTTGAAGATTGAAGTTAGGTGAGAGATGACAGCTGGAGAAATAGACTGGATGAGGTGAGAGGGAATGGAGTCACTAGAGCAGGTAGTGGAGTGAGCAGAAGACAGAAGAAGGCTGGATACTGTCACGGATGCCCCTGCGACCCTCGTCCCGGGTCGCAGGCGCATCCGTGCCCCGACTCTGAGCGGCGCCCCGTCCCGCACCTCGAGTCCGGGGTCCGCTCATCCCGCTGCCCGTGTCCCCCAGTGACTTACCCGGCCTCGCTCCTGCCCCATCCGTCTCGGTCTCTCGGCATGCGCGGCGCGCCCTTAGGGAGCGCGCGCGCCGGCAGTCTGAGATTTAAAGGGACAGTGCGCCCGGGAATTGGCCATTGCCGGGCACTGCTCCTATTTTAGCCCAGCTCTTCCCAGTGGCCTTTGCGGATCTTTAGTGCTCATGCCATATTGGGAAAGCATTCCAGAAAGCCTTGTCTCGCCTACCGTGTACCGAACCCTTTTGCTTACGTTTACCGACCACTGATCCTTGCCGCCTGCCCTGGACCTTCTGCCTGTCTAGTTCACG
>JAODAL010083532.1:0-11219 GCA_025379985.1 Phyllomedusa bahiana
TTGTGTTTAAGAATTGGTGATTGTTTACTCTATAAGGGTTAGTGTAGGAAAATATGTCCATAACACATTTCAATCTTGTGTATTAAAAGTTAATTTTTATTGGACTTATGTTAACACCATATTGTGGTTGCTTCCTTTCAGATTTACCTAATATAAATGTCAAAAATTGATACAAGGATTGCTTTTTATGTTAAAGATCTTGCAAAAACAAGTCACTTTGCAATATATGTCCATTACCATTGTCCTACCTATTCTGAGATATCCCCACTTGTATGGGCTGCATCAGCTCCTCAGGTCGCTATAGCTACAGACCTGTTTGATCTCTCTTGATAGGCTGCCAGCACTTGTTGTTATAGCTACAGACGGCTTTTACTACAGCCTAGTAGAATTCAAAGTGAAACCAAGAAAACAGGACTAAGGTAAGAAGAATCAATGTAGTGAGACAACCCCTTTAACTTGAAATGAATCACTCAAATTTGGGTCAAATTTAACTTTGACCCTCATCTACGGTGTAATGTTCTATGAGATAATCCATTTTTTCCAGCAGACCTTTGCTATTACAAATCATTACATAAACAGGTATAATAATAATTGTTTGAAATATTTGAAATAAGCCATGATAGCTAAAGGAACTTGGAAATAAATACACACATTTTCAGATATTTTCATTTTGTGTCAACTTAAAGCCTTATGTACCCAAGTATTCAACCAAAGATGAGTTACCACGGGATAACCTAACTTGGTTCCCAGAATGGAGAAATAGACTAGAATCTGGTAAGATATAGCCAGATCTTGGCCACCAAAAGTCGAGAACAGAACAAAGCTTCAAAGTTAAAGTTTGTTCTGAACGAAAGAAGTCACAGCCAATAACCGAGACAAGAATAGTGGGCATAGATACAGATTCTGCTTCATTGCTGAAGCTTAGACTGAGAAAAACAAATTTCAACAACCCATTGCCTCATGATGTCATCAAGCAGCACTGATTGCCTTGGCATCTTGACAGAACTGTGAGACACATGTGAGTGAGATGCTGTCTGATAACATTATCCGTCAATGCCACTTGCTGTGAAAGTGTTAGAAAAGCTGGTGTTAGGCCAGGCATGTCGCTTGCAGGTGAGTAACAGGAGTCTTGGAATACTTGAGTTTACCGATACCATGAGCGAACTCCTACCTAAACAATTGGTGGCATGATCGAGTTCAGACCCTTGGTTGCTTTATTTCTTTACCCCTGAAGTTCATTATAACCTATTCCAACTATAGCTCTGGCACAAAAGTGTAAATTAATGTAAAAAAAAAATATTTCAGCTAATGAATTTTTGTAAAACATCTGTCTTAGATGAAGTATTCTGCGAAATAACACCTCATTCTAATTTACAGCTAGCAATTATAATTACGAATTTTACTCTCAACCCAAGAGCGAAAAATCAGTTTATTTTTACACAGTACACTCTCAAGATCTGTACGCCTTCTAAGATGTCTAGATTTCAGTAAGAAAAATATGGTTCCTCTGCACTCAGTAACTGTGGGCATCCCCTAAATGTCCATCCCTTCTTCATAAAAAATGTTCTCAAAATTTTCCGAGCAGAGTACTGCTTTGGATGGGCTCGGCCGGAAAGGGTTACCAGTACTCATAGCAAATTAAGTGGGAAATGTAACTAAAGACACCTTCCAGGGTGTTTGTGATCTGTGTATAAAACTTGCAAGGAATGAATAATGAATTACTGGCAGGACGAGATTACAGTCTCATTTGTTACACAGTGAGATACAATGACTTTAGGGAGTGTATGAAATGGCTTCGCTTGTCTGTCACATGGTTACAGTCCTCTGGCTGCTTTATAATCACGAGTATAATTGCCTAGAATAAATTTACGTGCAATATGTTAAACAGTTCAAGTGTTCAGTCTTTGTCTAACATAATCCTATCTTGACTGCTGATACAGACTTGCTTTTTGTCTACCGTGTCTGTTATAGAAGAGCCAAAGAGTTAAATGAAGTACATCTGCCTCACAGATGCTGACAACGGTATGCACAGAAGTTACATAATCCTGTTTTCTGATTTCTACAGTAACAAAATTCGCGCACAAAAAAGAGGATTGGAGCAACAATGAAAGATCACAAAGGGTTTTCAACTACCAAATGTATATTCTCAGTTTTAACTTTTTGGTCCGGTTTGAGGGGCCGGGCTCCAACATTGGTTTTTTATATCTTTTCTTCCCTTTAGAGGCTTGTGAGAATTCCATGTCCCATGTTTTAATGGTTGCACAAAAATGTGAAAAGCAAAACAAAAATCTGAAAATGTCAAATCTCGTTTTCAGCTGGGGCGAATAACCCCTAGGGGTTACAGCCAAAGGACCCTGGGGGGCCAGGGGGTTGTTGTATTTTTTGGGAAGTTTTTTAAAAAAACGTGCCACCCCTGGGGGTTGCTGAAATTTTTGGTGCTGAGGTGCGTCCCGAAGCCCGGAATCCAAGATGACACCTGCTTCCTTTATGGACACCACCTCCAATGCCAAAAGCCCGGCTGCTCCCCCGGGAAAAAGGGGGAAGCTGGATTCTCTTCTGGTTTTTGTACATCCATGTTTACTGCACCTAAACTCTTGCAGGCCACATAAAAGTTTTGGGGGCCCAATTCGGTCCTCAGGCTTAGTTTGATAGAAGGATTAAGTTTAAACTTGCCCTTGAATGGTTTTGGGGGGGAAGGAAAGGGGTTGTAGTGGGAAATTATCGCGAGGTCACCCTTTTTGGGTTGGGGTCCCGTGAGGACATAGGAGGTCCAGATCTTGGGATTAAAATAGGGCTCTCCCTAGCGGGCCCTTTTTTTTTGTCACAAAATTTTATTTTCTTATTTTTTCATTTTTTTTATTGATCTTTTTAGACTGATTAATTTTAAAATTTTTATTTTGAGGGAAAATTTTTTTGTACAGTGTGGTTTGGCACATTTTATAGCCATAAAGGCAAATCCGTACCCATAAATTTCCAAACCCCCGATCTGTATAAAAAAAAGAGGAACCTTTCGCCCCTAACCCTGGAAAAGGGTTTTGAACCTTTCGCACCAACCAAACTTTAAAAATAAAAAGTGGCCCTAGGGCAGCATAATGGCATAGAAAAAAATAAACATGTTCTCTCTTTTGAGCGGATGCTCGTCTGATCCCGCTTGTGGAGGAGTGATGAAATAGTCAGAAGGGAATATCTACTCTATAAGGTACGAATCCAAAGTGTTCCCCCCGGAAATTTTGCAGAGGGGAAACCGTTGGGGCTTTTCTGTTTGAATTTGAAAAACCCCAGCTTAACCGACACAATAAAAATACACTGAAATACAGAAATATTTTGATATATTTCAGTCCCCTACTGGAACTGAAAAAAAAGACAATAAATTAAATTGAAAAGGATAAAAAAAAAAACATTCATTCCCTTTATAAATTTTATATTTTGGAAACAAAATGAAAAAACAATCTGTAATTGGTATTGACTCAATCCTAAAGATTTAACCACGGGGTGAACCAAAGGAGGGCAATACTTTCTGGAAAACCCTAAAAAGCAATTTTTTGATCTTCATCATTTAAAAAAAATTTAGATTCTCGGTTCACATATTTGATCAAAAAAGTTTAAGCGCCCACGACTTTCAGTGATCTCAAAAAAAAAAGGGGAGTCCTCATTCTTTTACTCTCAATAGAGCCACATCCAGCCTCTCACGGGGTCAAACCTTTCCTCTTTTTCTGAGAAAAAAAAAAAAAAAAACCCCAACCTGCAAGCTGCACTTCTTTTGACGGGCCTGTGAGAGGGGGCGGTCCCCAGAAAATCAAAATTGACCACCCTTTCTCCCCCATATAGGTTAAAATCAATTTCCACCAAAATAAGTATGGTTCTGCAAAAAAAACATTTCCCTAAAAAACTTATCCCAAACCGGGGTTCCCCACGGGGGCAGGGTGCGGAAATATAAATATTTATATATATATTTTTAAAAATATTAAAAAATTTATATATATTTTTATTATACATGTAAAAACCCCACACCACTGCCCTATTTGAGTTTCACGTTGAAAGTCGGGGGCGTTTTTAAAAAACTTTTGATAAAAATTTTTAAAACCAAAAGGAATCTAAAAGTTTTTTATGTATAACCCTATGGAAGGGGCCTCTGGCCTCTCTGCGGGCATTTGCACCGAGTCCCCAATCTCTGGCTTCAGTTTTAAAAAGAAATCCCACTATGGGGGGAAAGGCCCGGAGTCACAACCCCTATACTTTTACATCCCAACACGGGCCCTTGGGAGACCTTTTCCCTTGTTGAACACTTATTTGGGACTGTAAATAGTCCCGGGACTCTCCCCTCTAGTGAGCACGGGGAAAATTTCCGGGGAAATCTGTTTGAAAAATTAAATAAATTGGGCCCCTGCCCTGTGAGGCGGGGCCTCACTTTTTTTAAAAAATGTCATGGACACCCCCCCCGGGAATAAAACAAAAGCCCCCCGCAAGTGAGAGCGGAGAGCCGGCGTTTGGTCACGTCCCACAGTAATTGGCCCAACAAAAAAGGTCTCAGAGCCTGTGTTGTTTAAAAAATATAATCCCGTGATTTGGATGTGAGCAACCCTCCCCGGGGGGGGAAAAACCCTGTAAAGGGCCCGCCAGAAAAAGGGACCCATCTGAGCCCCTGTCAAGTGCCTCCGTGAAGGGCCACAGTACACAGTGCCATCTGAGGTCTTTTCTGAGCCCCTGTGAAGGGTCTTCTCTTAGCCCCTGTGAAGACCCCCCTAAAACCTTTTGTGAAGGGCCCCAAATTTAAAAGGCCCAAATCTGAGCCCGGGGAAAAGGGCCCCCCGGGAGCCCCTGTAAAGGGGCCCCGGTTTACCCTGGGGGAAGGCCCCCCGTAGCCCTGGGGAAGACCCCCCCTGAACCCCGTAAAGGGGCCTCAGAAAAGGGGTAAAAATTTGGTTCCTGTAAAGGGCTCCATCTAAGCCCATTTCAAAGACCCTGGTGAAGGGCCCCACCTGAGCCCCAGTGAAGCACCCATATAAAGGACCCCAGTAAACGGTCCCACGGGCCCCTTGTGAAGGGCCCTGCCTGAGCCCCTGTGAAGGGCCCGGGAAAGGCCCCCGGCCTGAGTCTTTCAAAAACCCCCTTTCGGACCCCTGAAAAGGGGGCCCCCTCTTAGCCCTTTGAAGGGGCCCCTCGGGGGCCCCCCCTGTGAAGGGCCCAGTTAAATGGTTTTTTTCCCTGCCCCTTTAAGGGCCCCACCTGGCCCCGGGTCAAGGACCCCTGAAAAAGTCCCCTCCCTTGACCCCCAGTAAAGGGCCCCCCCTTTAAAAGGGCCTCAGTAAGGGAAACCCCCATTGAGCCTGTAAAGGGTCAAAATATGTGTGGAAAAAACACAGGGAAAATCCCCCAAAAGGAGCATTTTATGCTATCTAAAATATATAAAAAAAATTTTTGAGATTTTTGGCCCGAGGTTTTTTGGGACCAAAATGCTAAAGCCCCCCCCCGGCCTTACAAGGGGGATCCAGTTGGGTGGTCCTACTCAATATTATCTCTCCCCGGGGTTTCAAATTCGCCCTCTCACTGTCCCAAAACCCCGGACTAAAAAATTGAAGAGAAAAAAAAAAAAAAAGCCCCCAAACCCTTTAAAAGGGTTTAAGTGCATTGATGTAACACCCTGTGGAGGTGAGCGGGTACGGGAAAAAAAAAAGGGAAAGGTATCTACTTCTCCTTATATATTTTAACCCCCTTTTACCCCCGGAGCCATTTTTGGCCTCCCCGGAAGGGGCCCTTTTTTTAAATCTGTCTTGTACTTTATGTGAGATTAATTTTTTTAAACATTTTAAAACCTTTTCCATGTGATTCGGGGAGATTTTTTTTCGTAACACATATATTTTAAAGTTGTAAGAAATTGTGGCCCAAAAAATGCTTGTTTATTGTGAAAAATTTCAAAAAATGGGGGAAAATTTGAAAAATTTCCCAAATTTTTAAAACTTCAAAAATTTTGCATGAAAGACGAGGTTTTTCCACAAAAATTTGTTTAAAATTAGCATCTACCCATTTGTTGCGGTATTTTGGGCCCAAATTTTTTAAAAAAATGTCTTTTTTTTTTTACGCATTAGGGGGCTTAAAAATTTTTAGTAGTAATTTTCAAATTTTAAAAAAATTTGAAGGGAACATTTTTTAGGGCCCGTCCAGTTCTAAAGTGATTTTTGGATTGCCCTGTATGTTAGTTTCCCCAAAATAAATGCCCTCATTTTTGAAACTACCCCCCTTTAAAAGTATTCAAAACCTCATTTGGGAAATTTTTAAAACCCCCTTTAGGTGTTTCACGGGAATTAAAGCAAATTTGGAAGGGGAAGTTTCAAAAATTTTATTTTTTTGCAGTTTTTCAATTTTTTTTGCATTTTTTAAAAGAATACGGAAAAATGTGATCCGGGAAATGCAAATTAATTTTTGATTACCCGGATTCTCCCTTTTAAAGGATACCCTTATGGGGCCCCTAGGGGCAAAATTTGGGCTCAACCACAAGCCCCCAAAATGGGAAAGGAGCCCAAATGGACTTGGGGGTCTCATTTTAAATTACGATTTTATTTGGGGGCCATTTCTTTTTGGGGGCCCCCCCTTTGGGTGCTAAAAAAAAATAAAATCCCCTAAAAATCCCCAAAATTTGGAAAAACTACCCCCCTTAAGGAATAAAATCCCAGGGGGGGTTAGTGAGAAATCAAACCCCACGGGTCTTTGTCAAAAAAAATTTTTTTTGCTTTAAAGGCTGTGAAAATTTTAAAAACATTTTTTTCCCCTAATCTGCAATTTTTTGCTAAAAATTTTTTTTTTTTTAAAAGGCACCCCTGGAAAAAAAAAACAAAAAAACTTGTTAGGGCAATTTTTTCCCAAAAGTTGGGAAAATTTAACCCAAACCATGGGGGTGTTTTTTCTGCGGTTTGGGGCGGGCAGGGGTATAAGGGAGGGAGTGTTTTTGGGATTTTGGAACGCAGTTTTTGGGGGGGCCCATGTCGATTTACAAAGCCCCCAAAATGCCAAAACAGGGGGAAAATTTCCGGGAAGTCACCCCATTTGGATTCAGCACGCCTATAGATCTCATTAGGGGTGTTTGTACTTTTTTTTGGGTGACAGGGTTAAAAAGTTTTTTTTTTTTGGGATTGGGCTATAAAAATGGGGGGAAAAAAGCAGTTCCCCCATTTTTTTTTTGGGTTAAATTTTTTACAGGTTCACCGTGCAGTATAAATGACGGATTCTTTACTATGGGGGTGGGGGACAATTGAAAATGATTTTGTTTTTATATATTTTTTTATGTTTTATTATTTTTTAACAAAATAGAAATGGTTTTTTAAAAAAAAATTGCGTTTTTATTTTTGTCCTTTTCTGTTTGCCTTTAACGTTTTCGGGTTTTTTGTTTACGGAGTGTTTTTTTTTGGGGCTTGTTTTTTGGTGGGGATGAGTTGAAGTTTTTATTGTACCATTATGGGGGGCTTATGCCGCTTTGATCACTTTTTTTAAGGGTTTTTTGTGGGGGCCATTTTGAACAAAATCCCAGAATTCCGGGTAGTGTTTTTTATTTTTATTTTTAACAGCGGTAAATTTGCAGAATAGCGACAGGGTAGAATTATCAGCGGTCTTTAACGATTACAGCGATCCCCAATTTGTATTTTTTTTTTTTTTTTTATATTTTACAAAATTTAAAAACACTTTTATTAAAAAAAGGAAAAATTTTTTTGCATCGCCTTTAGCTGAGACCCAAAACTTTATTATTTTTCTGTGTTGGGCTGTGTAAAGGGGTTGTTTTTTGCAGGGTGAAAATTTTTCGTTTTTATTGGTATCATTTTTGGGGGGCCCCGACTTTTTGAACAGTTTTAAATCCCGTTTTTTTTGGGGGAGGGGGAAGAAAATACTGCAATCCTTTGTTAAAGTTTTTTATTTTTTTTTTTTCACAGAATCACCCTGCAGTTCCATTTACCTGTTAGCTTTTTTCTCAGGGTGATCGAAATTTTTGGCGATACCCTATTTATATAGTTTTTTTTTAAATTTTGGGAACACTTTTAAAAAAAAAAAAAGTGTTTTTATTGTGTTAAATAATATTTATTTCATCGCTGTCTTCTGGGCCCCAAATTTTTTATTTTTCCTTATAAAAGGAGGGTAAGAAAATTTTTTTTTGCGGGGGAAAGGGAAATGACATTTTAAAATTGGTTTCAAAATTTTGGGGGTTTATATGAGTTTTTGATGCTTTTATTTCATTTAAAGTGGTTTCAGGGTGCAAAAAAATCGAAAATTTTGTGGGTGTTTTTTTTTTTTGTTTCTTTTCGGAAATTTACCATAGGGTTAATTAAACCCTGACAGATTTATAGGGTGGATCGTTGGGAAAGCGGGCGATAAAAAAATATGGGTACTTTATTTTTTTTGATTTTTTTTGGGGGTTGGCGTTTGTAAAGGGGAAAAAAAGGGGGGAAAAAAAAAATGTATGTGTTTTAATTTTTTTTTTTGTTTGTGTTTTTTTCTTTTTTTTTTAATTTTTCACATTTTTTTAATTTTCTCCCGTGAGGATTTTTTAAATGCAAATACCCCCTTTGGGGGAAAACCCAATCATTAGATTGTGTTTAGAGGGATCTGTGCAAAAGGTTTTTGTTGCATTTGGTCGCCATGGCAAATTTGGACAAAACCCTGCCCAAATGCATTGTGGGCAAAGGGGGGACGTCCCCGACTAACCCCGGGTGATTTTAGCAGCATCGGGGAGTCTGGGAGGAGAGGGCGAGCGGCATTGTTTCCGCTTGCCCGCCGTGTAGGCAGAGGGACTCACTCCCCTGCCCGCGGCTTTATTATCCGGCCATGGCAGGCTGCCCCCGGTTTTAAAGATGCGTTTTTTTACCCGCGGCCCGGGCTCACTGGCCCGGGGGTGATGGGGGATGAAGCCCGGTTTTTTACCGCTGGTTCCCTGCCGCGATCCCGGGGGGGGGGTCGCCCGCAAAGCCTGCCCCGATCGCCAAAGGGGCTATGCATAGCCCAATGTCGGGAAAGGGGTTTTAAAAAAAATTTTGGGGCCCAAATAAAACGTATTTGTTTGACAAAAAAAAATTTTTAAAAAAAACTGGAACCTGGGGGGCCCCTGGAAAGACTGCGGGGACATATACATATGCAAAAAAAGTCCAATACCAAATGGCCCACCACTGCAAAAAGGCAAAAAAAAAAACATGGAAATCTCCAAAGGAATTTTATGGGGGGATTTACAATTTTATGAAAAAATTAGAGTTTTTTGGGGCCCATGTTTTTGGCCAAAAAATGGGCGGGTGCAGGAAAAAAAAATGGGGATCTGAGATCCCCTTGTAAGGGCCCGGGGGGTGGCTTGAAGCAAAATTTTTTGGGCCCAAAAACTTTGGGGCCAAGAATTCAAGTTTTTTTTATATATTGTAGATAGCATAAAAAAGCTACTTTTGGGGATTTCCCTGTGTTTTTTTTTCCCCCTTTTGCAGTTTGGGGGTGCCCCCTTGGTTTTTGGATGTGTGTATGTATATGGGGAAACCAGCCCTGCCCGTGGCACCCCGGTTTTTCAAATTTTTTTTTCAGAAAAGTTTTTTTTTTGCAGAACTATACGTTTTTTTTGGGGAAATATTTGCTTTTTTTTAAATTTTAAGGGGGAAAGTAGATACCTCCATTTTTGGGTTTTCCCGCACCCGCCCACCTCCACAGGGTGTTTATCAATGCACTACGCTTTGAAAGGTTGGTGCTTTTTTTATTTTTCTCTCTGCATTTGGAGGCCCTTTGGCCCCAGTGAGAGGTCCCGAATTTTTCCCCCGGGGAGAGAAATTTTTGAGTGGGACCCCCCAATGAGAAACCGTTGTAAGCCCGGGGGTTTGGGTTGAGCTTTTTTTTGGCCAAAAAAAATGCGGACCAAGAATATCAAAGTTTTTTTTTATTGTAGATGCACCCCAAAATGTGTGGGGCCCCCGCAAGGCCTTGGATTCATTCTTAAGGTTTTTAAAGGGTGGGCCCCTTTCCCCCCCAAGTCAAGGTTGCAAGGGGTCTGATACTACTTTAAAAGGGAAATAGGACCCGCTTATGGGTGGAAAGGGGCCCCCGTAACAAAATAAGAAGGTATACATAGAAAAAAGCCTTTTGCTCGGTCTTTAAAATTAAAAAATAAAATTTTTGGGTGGAACAATTGGGCCCCGACAGTGAGAGGGAGGGTACCCACTGGGGGAAACCCATATTACCTATCTGCAGGAGGGGGCACCTTTTATACTGATTTTAAACCCAAATAGGGCCCTATATAACTTGGCTAAATTAAGGGGGCCCCACCTACCTAACTACCGGGCACCAAGGGGATAATTATTTGGGGAAAAAAAGGGGTGGGGGTTTATACATGGGGGGGAGGGTTTAAAATTAGGAAGTTAGGGATTTGTTGGTAAATTCTTTCGGGGGGGTGGTGGCCCGGGGGAAGTCATTATGGCGGTCGGGGCCGGGAAAGGAGGAAAAGGGAAAGTGAACGGGAAATCATTAGACAAAAACGTCACCTGGAGTCACTAAATGTAAAAATGCCTGTGTTTAATGGATCTTTCCACTTTTTGGTCACTGGATTTGGGGGAAAAATAGGGGGTGGGGACGGGTATTCCGGGGGGGGGGTGGGGGAAAGGGCCCCCAAAGCTTCGTTGTACGGGGTCCCGAAATTTTTGTGGGGAACCCTGTCGTATGAAGAAAGCGTGGCCCCACAACACAAAAAGTATTGAAAAACGGCCGTCACATTCCCCCGCATTAAAATGTTTTGCAAACCCCAACCTTCCCCGAGGGAACCCTCCTGTTTGCGCCGACGTCATTTGGGACTTTGAAAAAAATAAGGCTATTTTTTTTTTTTGGTTGCCCGTTTTGGGGACTTGGTTCTTAAAAAGGGTTTACCATCACTGATCTATACAATGAAATCAACACAGTTTTATCAGTTAAAACAGTGAAGTCACCAACAAAGTTGTGTCGCTAGTGGCCACCGCATGCAGATGGGTTTCTATCTCATGTGGCTACAGGACCGTGTGACCCTAGCTCTATACTTCAAAGTGAATTTACATTAAAAAAAATTAGCAGAAAAACCCGGAAAAATTTAAAAAAATAGGGGGTCAGACAAGGTAAATTTAAAAATAAAGTGTTTTTTCCCGCCATTTTTATGTGCAAATTTTTTTATTTTGGGGCCCTTTTTGGGGCGGAAATTTTTTATGTATAATTTTTGTAAAATTTTTTTTTGTTTCATGTTTTCA
>JAODAL010083533.1:0-11218 GCA_025379985.1 Phyllomedusa bahiana
TCTGCCCCTTCAACCCCCCATGCGCCTCATGCCCTGCACCTCCTGCTGCCCATCCTCACCTCCATCTCCTTCCCCTGCACCCCCTGCGCTCATGCCCCGCACCTCCATGCTGCCCCATTCCCTGCACCCCCATGGCCCTCTGCCCCGACCTCCATGCTGCCCCTCCCCCGCACCTCCTGCTGCCTTCCCCCACCTCCATGCTGCCATTTTCCGCACCTCCATCTGCCCCCTCCCTGCACCCCATGCTGCCCATGCCCCCGCACCTCCATGATCTCAGCCCCGCCCTCCATGCTGCATTTCCCCCCCTTGGGCCTTCCCCCACCTATGGCTGCCTCATGCCTGACCCCATGCTGCCTATCCCTGCACTCCCTGTGCATCCCCCCGCCCCCCATGTGCTATGCCCTGCCCTCCATGTGACCCTCCCCGCACCTCCATGGCTCTGCCCCGCACCCCCATGCGCCCCCTCCCTCACCTCCCTGTGCTCATTCCCCGACCTCCATCTGCCCATGTTTCCCGCACCTCCCTGTGCCTCAGCCCCTCCCTCCTGTGCCCCCTCCCGCCCCCATGGCCACCTCCGCAAACCCATGCTGCCCCATGCCCCTGAAACCCCCTGCGCCTCATGCCCGCACCCCATGCTGCCCCCCCTGCACCCCCATGTGCCCATGCCCCTGCACCTCCCGCTGCTCATGTCCTGCCCCTCCAGCTGCCCCCCTGCACCCCATGTGCTCTGCCCCGCACCCCCATGCGCCACCCCTTTGGGAAAATTTGCCCTCAAATTTTTGTCTTGTCTGCACTCTGGGGACCAAAGGTTTGGGGAAATTTTCCTTAAAGCCCTTCCCCCTCACCTTTCAAAAACCCCCCCTGCACTTCCATTGGGGCCCCCCTCCCTCCCTCCTTGGGGGCCCCTTTGGCCCCTGGGGGGGGGGGGCGCAGGTTGGTCCTATTTCTATGTGTGAACCTACAAAGTGAAGTAGGATAAGTGGGGCAGGTTTAATCAGAGCGTATAATCTGGTGTCACTCTGGAGCCCAGAACTGATCCGTGACTTCATATCGGTGAGGACAGGGACATAAATCTCCAAGAAATCCCATTAATCTTCCTTGGTTGGTGCACAGCAGTGTAATCAGCGGAGATGTGAAGTGATGAATCAGGGCTGAGGGGTCGGCTGCACACAAAGGCCTCGTTATCCTTCTAGGTTTGTGGGTTATTATCACTCCTGTATATTGTCATAGTGTTATCAACCCTTCAAGGGGTCTTATGGCTGCAGCAAATAAGGGGGATTCTTTATACAACTTTCCGATAGATCTTCTGCAGCAGGTCCTCAGTTTTCTAGTTCTTTGCTTGCAGGACCTTTTGTTGCCTATTTACAGGATACACAAATCTGTTTCGGTCACATGAATGACAAAAAGGTGCACAGGATTCATATCCCTTTGGAAGTAAACAACCAAGTTTGGCATCCACTGACTGCAAGCAGAGATCTTGTGAGGAATGAATCCAGAAAGTAGCCTGGAAAGTTTTCTAAAACTGTAGTAACTTCTTAGTCACAAACCCCCCAAGTCTTAGACATCCATTCCTCAGCCCTTTCTTGTCAGGGATTTTTGGGCAGACACCTAATATCTTTACCAATGCGTTTCCCATCAGAGATGTCAGCTTTTCCTGATTTATGTACCACAATTAGTTATGTTTTCCTGTTTTATACTTTTATTCACTTAATAAAGGATCATTCTAGATGAAATCTACGGGGTGAAGAAAATGAGGGCAGAAAATGTCACAGGGTGTGTGGTCCCAGCTAAGGCTCCCAGCCAGGTCCATTTATTATATACTGTATACTACATTATATCTGTTGTATACTATGTTTGATATGTTATACTGCCACCCTGTGGCTACTATTGTATATTGTTATAAGTTATTGATGTATTTCTCATGTGCCTTTGCTTTCTATTGCTCCTCCTGTTCTGTGAGGTCACATCCGGTCACATTTCTGCTGTAGCTCCATTTTGACCAAAGAGCTTGGGGAGGAGAATTCATGTGGATCTCTATACGTCGTCCTTTATGTGTCGTCCTCTGTGTGTCGTCCTCTGTGTGTCGTCCTCTGTGTGTCGTCCTCTGTGTGTCTTCCTCTATGAATCGTCCTCTATGTTTCTTCCTCTATGTGTCTTCCTCTTTGTGTCTTCCTCTTTGTGTCGTCCTCTTTGTGTCGTCCTCTATGTATCGTCCTCTGTGTGTCGTCCTCTATGTGTCGTCCTCTGTGTGTCGTCCTCTTTGTGTCGTCCTCTGTGTGTCGTCCTCTATGGATCGTCCTCTATGAGTCGTCCTCTATGTGTCGTCCTCTATGTGTCGTCATCTCTGTGTCGTCCTCTGTGTGTCGTTTCCTCTATGGATCGTCCTCTGTGTGTCGTCCTCTATGGATCGTCCTCTATGAATCGTCCTCTGTGTGTCTCCTCTGTGTGTCGTCCTCTATGTGTCGTCCTCTGTGTGTCGTCCTCTGTGTGTCGTCCTCTGTGTGTCGTCCTCTGTGTGTCGTCCTCTGTGTGTCGTCCTCTATGGATCGTCCTCTGTGTGTCGTCCTCTATGGATCGTCCTCTATGAATCGTCCTCTATGAGTTGTCCTCTATATGTCGTCTTCTATGTGTCATTCTCTATATGTCGTCCTCTATGTGTTATCCTCTATACGTTATCCTCTGTTGGTCGTCCTCTATATGTCATCCTCTATGTGTCGTCCTCTATGAGTCATCCTCTATGTGTCGTCCTCTGTGTGTCGTCCTCTATGGATTGTCCTCTGTGTGTCGTCCTCTATGGATCGTCCTCTATGAATCGTCCTCTGTGTGTCGTCCTCTGTGTGTCGTCCTCTTTGTGTCGTCCTCTATGAATCGTCCTCTATGTGTCGTCCTCTGTGTGTCGTCCTCTGTGTGTCGTCCTCTGTGTGTCGTCCTCTATGGATCGTCCTCTGTGTGTCGTCCTCTATGGATCGTCCTCTGTGTGTCGTCCTCTATCGTTCTTCCTCTACGTATCGTCCTCTATGGGTCATCCTCTATGTGTTATCCTCTATGGATCGTCCTCTATGAATCGTCCTCTATGAGTTGTCCTCTATATGTCGTCTTCTATGTGTCATTCTCTATATGTCGTCCTCTATGTGTTATCCTCTATAAGTTATCCTCTGTTGGTCGTCCTCTATATGTCATCCTCTATGTGTCGTCCTCTATGTGTCATCCTCTATGTGTCGTACTCTATGAGTCATACTCTATGAGTCATCCTCTATGTGTCGTCCTCTATATGTTGTCCTCTATCGGTTATCCTCTATGTGTTATCCTCTATGTGTCATCCTCTATGTGTCATTCTCTATACATCATCCTCTATGTGTCGTTCTCTATCGGTTATCCTCTACGGATCGTCCTCTATCGGTCATCCTCTATGTGTCATCCTCTATGTGTCGTTCTCTATACATCATTCTCTATGGGTCATCCTCTATCGGTTATCCTCTACAGATCATCCTCTATCGGTCATCCTCTATGTGTCGTTCTCTATACATCATCCTCTATGTGTTATCCTCTATCGGTCATCCTCTATGGATCGTCGTCTATGGATCGTCCTCTATGTGTCATCCTCTATGTGTCATCCTCTATGTGTCGTCCTCTATAAATTGTCCTCTATGAATCGTCCTCTATGGGTCATCCTCTATGTGTCATCCTCTATGGGTCATCCTCTATGTGTCATCCTCTATGGGTCATCCTCTATGTGTTATCCTCTATGTGTCATCCTCTATGTGTCATCCTCTATGTGTCATCCTCTATGTGTCGTTCTCTATACATCATCCTCTATGTGTCATCCTCTATGGGTCATCCTCTATGTGTCATCCTCTATGGGTCATCCTCTATGTGTCATCCTCTATGTGTTATCCTCTATGTGTCATCCTCTATGTGTCATCCTCTATGTGTCATCCTCTATGTGTCATCCTCTATGTGTCGTTCTCTATACATCATCCTTTATGGGTCATCCTCTATCGGTCATCCTCTATGGATCGTCGTCTATGGATCGTCCTCTATGTGTCATCCTCTATGTGTCATCCTCTATGGGTCATCCTCTATGAATCGTCCTCTATGGGTCATCCTCTATGTGTCATCCTCTATGTGTCATCCTCTATGGGTCATCCTCTATGTGTCATCCTCTATGGGTCATCCTCTATGTGTTATCCTCTATGTGTTATCCTCTATGTGTCATCCTCTATGTGTTATCCTCTATGTGTAATACTCTATGTGTCATCCTCTATGTTTCATCCTCTATGTGTCATCCTCTGTGTGTCGTCCTCTATGGGTCATCCTCTATGTGTCATCCTCTATGTGTCATCCTCTATGTGTTATCCTCTATGGGTCATCCTCTATGTGTCATCCTCTATGTGTCATCCTCTATGTGTCATCCTCTATGGGTCATCCTCTATGTGTCATCCTCTATCGGTCATCCTCTATATGTTAAAAAAATCAAGATTGACCGCACTCAATTAGATGCAAATAAAATTATTTTATTTCAATCCACAGGCTCCGCATGTATAATGGATATAGGTGACTTTTACATATATGACGTTTCGGTCAAAAGACCTTTTTCAAACAGTCACAAGTTTGAGGCAAAGAGAAGTGAGTAAACGGGCCGCAGCCCAGTATGACGGCTCCTTCTCATACTGGGCTGCGGCCCGTTTACTCACTTCTCTTTGCCTCAAACTTGTGACTGTTTGAAAAAGGTCTTTTGACCGAAACGTCATATATGTAAAAGTCACCTATATCCATTATACATGCGGAGCCTGTGGATTGAAATAAAATAATTTTATTTGCATCTAATTGAGTGCGGTCAATCTTGATTTTTTGGCTATATATGTGGTGAAACTCCACCTACAGACCGACACCATACAAACGCAATAAGCAAGCTGAGAGTGCCTTCCCTTCTTTCTTTTTATCCTCTATATGTTGTCCTCTATCGGTCATCCTCTGTGTGTCGTCCTCTATGTGTTATCCTCTATCTTTCTTCCTATATTTGTCGTGCTGTATTTGTCATCCTCTATGTGTCATCATCTATGTGTCGTTCTCTATGTGTCATCCTCTGTGGATCATCGTCTATGGATCGTCCTCTATGAATCGTCCTCTATGAATTGTCCTCTATGTGTCATCCTCTATGTGTCATCCTCTATGTGTCATCCTCTATGTGTCATCCTCTATGTGTAATCCTCTATGTGTCGTTCTCTGTACATCATCCTCTATGGGTCATCCTCTATGGGTCATCCTCTATGTGTCATCCTCTATGGGTCATCCTCTATGGGTCATCCTCTATGTGTCATCCTCTATGTGTCATCCTCTATGTGTCATCCTCTGTGGATCATCGTCTATGGGTCATCCTCTATGTGTCATCCTCTATGTGTCATCCTCTTTGGTTCATCGTCTATGTTTCGTCCTCTATGTGTCATCCTCTATGTGTCATCCTCTGTGGATCATCGTCTATGGATCGTCCTCTATGTGTCATCCTCTATGTGTCATCCTCTATGGATCGTCCTCTATGTGTCATCCTCTATGTGTCATCCTCTGTGGATCATCGTCTATGGATCGTCCTCTATGTGTCATCCTCTATGTGTCATCCTCTATGGATCGTCCTCTATGTGTCATCCTCTATGTGTCATCCTCTATGTGTCATCCTCTGTGGATCATCGTCTATGGATCGTCCTTTATGTGTCATCCTCTATGTGTCATCCTCTATGGATCGTCCTCTATGTGCCGTCTTGTATGTGCCGTTCTATGTCATCTCTGGAGGTACAGTAAATAAACTACCTGAAGCACATCCATTGCATCTTCCTCACTGGACTCCACATGCAACTGGTGAAGCTAGGGGACTGAATGTAGTGAGTTCACTATCTACCATTCTCTTGTACAGAAGTTGCTGCTCACACTCATCAGAGGCTTCTCTGTTACATTGGTGACAGAACAGAGATTAAACTGAACTGGATTAAACCTGACACAATGTATTACTCTTGGCAGGAGTGCTCCTTTAAGAAACTGCAGCACTAACAGCACTCTAAATTTAATTCCTTGTACAGATCTGTATGCCTTTTGGAAATTGTTGGATATAAGGTCCAGTATAGAGTATAAAATGGCGTTGAAACCATGTATGATTCTTATAAATCCCTCTACATATTGCTCGGTGAGGTCTTCCATAAGCGTGCTGTAATAGCGAGTTACCTGATTGATAATTCAATGTTAATTAGTTCCTTTGGTTCTAAAAGCCGCTCCATAAGAGGATATTCCTGCCCCTATGTATTTGTAGGACGACCCTCTGACAAATAAAGTATAAAACAAACCATTACTAATAGGGGGAAATCTGTGCTGCTGTTAGGACTAATGGAAAATTGATTTATGGTGAATATTGCTACTCTTCCTTACAACCAGATCCTACCGGATCTCTGCACTCCCAGGTCATCACCTCTATACAGCAGACTGACTCCAGATCTCTGCACTCCCAGGACATCACCTCTATACAGCAGACTGACTCCAGATCTCTGCACTCCCAGGACATCACCTCTATACAGCAGACTGACTCCAGATCTCTGCACTCCCAGGACATCACCTCTATACAGCAGACTGACTCCAGATCTCTGCACTCCCAGGACATCACCTCTATACAGCAGACTGACTCCAGATCTCTGCACTCCCAGGACATCACCTCTATACAGCAGACTGACTCCAGATCTCTGCACTCCCAGGACATCACCTCTATACAGCAGACTGACTCCAGATCTCTGCACTCCCAGGACATCACCTCTATACAGCAGACTGACCCCAGATCTCTGCACTCCCAGGACATCACCTCTATACAGCAGACTGACTCCAGATCTCTGCACTCCCAGGATATCACCTCTATACAGCAGACTGACTCCAGATCTCTGCACTCCCAGGACATCACCTCTATACAGCAGACTGACTCCAGATCTCTGCACTCCCAGGACATCACCTCTATACAGCAGACTGACCCCAGATCTCTGCACTCCCAGGATATCACCTCTATACAGCAGACTGACTCTAGAGCTCTGCACTCCCAGGACATCACCTCTATACAGCAGACTGACTCTAGCCCTCTGAAACCCCAGAACATCACCTCTATACGCAGACTGCTCCAGATCTCTGCACTCCGGACATCACCTCTTACAGCAGACTGATCCAACTCTGCACCCCAGGACATCCCCTCTATACAGCAGACTACCCAGATCTCTTCACCCCCAGGGACTCACCTTTATAAAACAGACGACTCCAGATCTCTGCACTCCGGGGCATCCCCTCTACCCAGCAGATGATCCAGATCTCTGCACTCCCAAAAAACACCCCTCTATACGCAGACTGCTCCAATCTCTGAAACCCCCAGGCATCACCTCTTTAAGCAGATTTTGACTCCAGATCTCTGCACTCCGGGACCCCCCTCTATACCGACTGCCCAGATTTGCACCCCCGGACATACCTCTAAAAAAAACAATGACCCCAATTCTGCCTCCAGGATATCCCCTCAACAGAAATGACCCCAGATCCTGCCTCCCAGGCTAAATCTTATACAGCAGACGACCCGTTCTCTGCACTCCCAGGAACATCCCTTCTTACACAATGACCCCAATCTCTGACTCCCAGGTATCCCCTATATACAGCATACTGACTTGGAGCTCTGCCCCCCCCAGGACATCACCCTATACAGCGAATGACTCCAGTCCTCTGCCTCCCCGGGCCCTCCCTCTTTACAGCGACTGCCCCAGATCTCTTCCTCCCAGGACAAAAATTTAAAAAGATGACCCAGCCCTCTGCCTCCCAGGACTACCTCTTACCCCGCCCTGAGCGCTGTGGTCTAACCCCCAAAAACCCAAAACCCCCCCCAAAGGGTCCCCCTTTGTTCCCCCTTGAAAAAAAATTAAAATTTGTAAAATTGGAAGGGGGTTTTATTAAAAAAAAATTAAATTGTTTTTTATAAATAAATTTATTTTTTTTGTAAATTTTAATAATAAACCCCCCAAAAAATTATATTTTAAATTTTTTTATTCAATACAAAAATTTAATTAATAAATACCCTTTAAAACTGTAAACTTTAACCCCGGAACCCCAAACCAAGTGGGCAGAGGCCCGGGGAACCAACCAACCTACGCCCTGGCGACCAAATCCCCGAAGGGAAAACCCAAAAAACACCACTTACCCCAGCCGTTCCACTGGCTGGGGGGTCCTAAAGCCATACAAATGGCTACCCATTTTCCTTTGCAGGGAATTCCAGCCTGGAAAGGCCCACCACCTTTCGCCAGGTATTCACCCCCAAAAAACTATGAGGGAATAACCCGAATGACCCCCACCGTATCCCTCGCCAATTCCAAGAACCCCCGCCGCCACCACGGCATCCCAGAAGCCCCCCATGCGAGGCCCCCCCGGGCCTAGCGCCTCTAAGCCTTCCTAAAGGCCCCAGCCCCAAGGCCCAACCCCGCAGGTCAGATGGACCCCATCGACCCTCCAAAAATTGTTATTCCCCTCCCCCAATTCCAAGTGCTGACAAAACACCCCCCTTCCTACCCACAAACTTTGCCACCCCTTTCCCCTTAACCCGGCCCTTGTTCAACCTCTCCACCGAACGAGCTCTCTCCAATGATGCCGAAACACGATATCAGACCAGACAATAACCATGCCGAAAGGACCTCCAAATGCAGCAAATCGTTTTGTGTTCCGCACCAATTCTCTGAAATCAAAACCCCAAATCATTGCCCCCTAAGTGGGCCCGAAATATCCGGAGGTTTCCAGGGCTGCAAACCCTGTCACCTCCGGGGACCACCCTGCCAACGCATCCAAGTGTCCGAGCCAACGAACCACCCCGAGTTTGGGGGAAACCCAATTACGGCATCAGGCCGCATTCTGCCGCTCGGCACCCCCTGAAACGTATAATGGCCAAAGGATCCAAACCAGGAACGGAGGACGCATGCAGAACAAAGAAAAACAAGCTGAAAACTAGCCTCCCGAGGAAAACCCTCCCCCTTTTTCAACCCCCCGCAACCCCGCACCCTTAGGCCGCCAAAATGCGGTGGATATAAGTCGAAACCTATCCCATCCCCTCTCCCAATCCTGGAACCACCCCCCGCATGAGGCCCCCAAGCCGCCGCCCCCGTAGTGCCCCAATCCGAAAGGAATGCGGAGCAAAAGCACGGGTCAGCCCCAAATGCCTCAAACAATGCCTAAATACCCCAGTGAAAAAAACGTGAAAGGAACGTTCCATTCGTGCCGCAGGAGGGGCCCCCGTTGCCCTGGCAACACCCGAATTCCCGCCACACCGCCCCCGGGACATGGGACCCCGGGAAAGACCTCAGGGTCCCTGCCCCCCTTGCCGGCTGATCCCTTTGACCGAATTCCAAAACATGATGGCATCCCCCAGATCCGACACGTCCTCTTTGTAGGCCCCCCCCGCAACCGATGGGACACCAGCTCTCCCACAGTAATGCACCAAAAACGAAAGGGAAAAGCTGAAAAGGAAAAAACACTATTCATCGCCCGAGCTGGCCATTCCCCTAACACCCCGCCAAGGTACGTTGGGGGGCGTTTACCAACATTGGGGGGCACCGTTTGCCCCCGGGGATCAAACCATCAGGGAATGTACGGCCGATTAAAAAAGGTCAGACAAGGTTTGGATCAAATTTTGTTAAGTTCCAACAATTCTGACAAAACAAGTTTTCACCATATTTGTAAAACTCTAAATTTAAAATAAAAAAGAGGCCAATAGAGGAAGAGGAACGGATTATGTCCATATTAAGGAGCTTTTAAGTACATTTTATTGGTCCACGTTTCTTGGGGAAAAAAATCTTAGCCCAACTTCAGTGTTTTTTCCTGTTTAAGCCTTTTCTTCAACAGAGAACTGATAAGCAATGTTACATCCCGAGGAAGCCGATAACGGGTGTTCCCCTCCTGCCTGCCCCATCTTAGCTTCCTATATTGCTGCATCTTCTTGCAAAATGGAGCGAGTCCATTTTTGCTGAGTGACTTTAAGGAACAAAACCTTTTTTTATGTGCAGAATTGTGGGGAAAACATTTCGAGAAATCGTTGGGTTAACATGGAGTTACACGGGAAAAAGCGGGTTTCACGTTAATTTCCTTTTAAAAAATTTTTATTCAAACCTTTTACCTTCACAGTACCAGCAGGGCGAAAACCACCGGGGGGCGGGAATCTCCACCCCCCGACCCCCTCTTAACCTCGGAGAGCCCGGGGAAAGACCACGAAAAACCCTTTGTTAGATCACGCAGCCGCCGCATTCTAACCCGAAAGCCACCCGGGCATGATCTCGAGACCCCGAGACAAAAGACCAACCCAGCCCACGACCGCCCCAGCCAAAAGCAGAGCCCAATGGGTCTTCCTCCACCACATCACCCAGATACCAATCCAATCTGACCCCCGCACCCCGGCTGCCTATAAGCAGCCCAGGGCCCACCTGACAAGGGGCCCGAAACAGCTGTTGCGTCCCGAAGGCCAGGTCCATAGTGCTGGGCACCTTCCCCGGCTCTGCTGCCGACAAGCCAAAGCCGGAACGGTCCCAATTCAACCGGAAAGGAATCACGATGGCATTCTGGACCCCCGGGGGCATGTTCCCCGCCCTCACCAGAATTGAGTCTAAAAACCCCCAAGACTAACATAGTAAAACGTATACCGGTGGCGAAAAACAGTCAGGTTGTTAATGCCAAGGGCACCCCAAATTTACAGAAAAAAGCGAACCTTCCGATCCCGAAAATTGTCGCCCCCCCCCAATTTCCCAAAGGCACTACATGGAAACAGTTCCAAGAAGGCCAGATTCCTCATAAACCCTAAGGCCGCGCCACCCCCAGGGGCCCAAAGCAGCCCCACACCACCCCCCACCCCACAAATGGCCCCCAAAAAACCCGTATCCCCGCCGCATCCGTGAAAATAAACAGTCCTCATTAGACAATTCCCATCAAATAATTGACCCCCCGTTTTACAATTCAAAAAAAATGCCCACACCGCAAATCCCCCCGTGTTCACAGGTCAAGGCACGAAATGATGCGGGGTTCGTCACTCCCGCAGTTTTCACCGGCCAACCCCTCGAAGAAAAACCCGCCCCATCGACATGATCCCCGACGCAAAATTGAGCCCCTAACAAGATTGCCTCTCTCAGGGGGAAACTTGCAAACCCATACCCCGGCAAACCCCTTGCCCCAAAAACCTAACTTA
>JAODAL010083534.1:0-11218 GCA_025379985.1 Phyllomedusa bahiana
AAAAAACTGGAAATTCGATCACCATAAAAACCTTGCCGTTTTCAAAACTTTGTCATAAAAAATCGCTAACATAGTAAAAGGCGGGATCTAATCTGATTCAAAAGGCATTGGTGTGTGAAAATCCTGGGCGATCCATGCCAGATTAATCTTGATAGAGGTGAGTCTCTCCACATTTTGGGTGGACAAGCGAGTTCTCCTTGGGGTAACTATGGCCCCCGCAGCACTGAACACCAGCTCTGATGCCACACGACTGGCCGGGCAGGACAGTTTCTCCAGTGCAAACTCGGCAAGTTGCAGCCACACATCCAGTTTGGCTGCTCAATAGTCCAACGGATCTTCTATGTGGCGTGGCAGAGTGCTGTCAAAGTAGACCACCACCTGCTGGTTCAGGGTCTGCGCCAGATCCTGATGCTGCTGCTGGCGAGTACTCTCCTCACTAGGCGGGAGAAGGAAGCTGCTCATCAACGACTCCAGACTTAGGCTGCTGCTGATGGAGCTGGTACTGCTCCAACCCCCCCACTTCCCCACAGTAGCCGTGGCAGTAGTACATGAGCGATGAGGAACCCTCCGGTCAGACCTGTCAGAGGATGGATGATGGCGCAGATAGGCAGCAGCCAACTGACTACATAGGATTTTCTAAAAGTATGTGAGTTTTTTCCCCCCTTTCTCGGCAGGTGGAAAAAAGGCTCCCATTTTGGACCGGTAGCGAGGGTCCAAGAGGGTGGAGAGCCAGAAGTCATCCCTCTGCCAGATGGTGACTATTTGTCTGTCACTAGCCAGGCAAATCAGCCATCTGTGCAAGTGACTCTGAAGGACTCCCTGCCTCCATCTCCACTGTATACTGCCAAGGTGTGGCTGGGTCATCTGCCTCGTCTTCCACATCTGCCTCTACCTCCTCCGGCTGCTCCTGCTCCTGCTCATCCTCTCTTGTCACCTGAGTAGAAAAACCACTCATTTCGCCAGACACTGCTTGTGCTCCAATGTCCTCCTCCTCCAGTTCAGCCTCCATCGGACTCGTGGCCGTGAGATGTAGTCGCCACGTCTCCAGTCCCTTGACCAGACAGATTTTGGAGCATCTGTTCCAGGACATGAAGCAGTGGAATGACGTTATTCATCCCGTAGTCCTGACGACTGACAAATAACGTGGGCTCCTCAAAGGGCCTGAGCAGATGGCAGGTGTCACGCATGAGCTGCCACTGGCTGACATCAAAATTACACAGGGTAGTTCTCCTGTCCGCTTGGATCATCAAAAAATCATTAATGGCCTTTCTCTGTTCATACAGTCGGTCCAACATATGAAGGCTGGAATTCCAACGGGTGGAAACATCGCATATCAGCCTATGTTGGGGAGGCCATTCTGCCGCTGCAGCTCAAGGAGGGTGTGCTTGGCTTTGTAGGAATTGATGAAGTGCATGCACAGTTTCCTGGCCATTTTTAGAATGTCTTGCAGATTGGTGAAAGACTTGAGGAACCATTTGACAACCAGATTGAACATGTGCTCCTTGCAGGGCGCATGGTTCAGCCCCCCACGGTGCAGCGCAGACACTATGTTCCGTCCATTGTCTGTCACCATGGTTCCGATTTGCAGTTGTCGCGGAGAAAGTCACACATTGATTTCGTGTTGCAGATGTCATCTGGGAGGAAGTGGATGACCTAGTCAACGAATCAAGAACCGCTGGCTTGGTGATCAACACACGGCCGCTAGATGACAATGGTAGTTCTGGCCTCACCGAGTCACCTCTGCTGCGATGACCCCTTAATGTGCTGTGACCTGTGCCTGCTCCAGGAACATTTATGCCACTGCCACCTCTCTGTCCGACATACTGTTTGCTGAAAAAATTACAATACAACAGACTCTGTTTAATGAAGATGTCTGTATATGATAAATACACACCCTGTAATTGACTCCTAATTACCCCACAAACAAGAGGAAAAATTAACCCTCGGGTATAAAATACCCTACACAGTGAATCAGATGGAATTCATAAGGGGCAAAAATACACACACCCTGTATTTGACTCCTAATTACCCGACAAACAGGATAAATTAACTCTTGGGTATAAAATACCCTACAGTAATAACCAGATGGAATTCAGGCGTATATGGGGCAGAAATACACACACACCCTGTATTTGACTCCTTTTTTACCCTACAAACAAGAGGATAAATTAACCCTTGGGTATAAAATACCCTCCCAACAGTGAACCAAAATGGAATTCAGGCGTATATGGGCCAGAAATACACACACCCTGTATTTGACTCCTAATTACCCCACAAACAAGAGGATAAATTAAAACTTGGGAACAAAATACCCTACAGAAATAACCAGATGGAATTCAGGTGTATATGGGGCAGAAATACACACACCCTGTATTTGACTCTTATATCCCACAAACAAGAGGATAAATTAACCCTTGGGTATAAAATACCCTACACAGTGAACCAGATGGAATTCAGGCGTATATGGGCCAGAAATACACACACCCTGTATTTAACTCCTAATTATCCCACAAACAAGAGGATAAATGAACCCTTGGGTATAAAATACCCTACACAGTGAACCAAATGGAATTCATGCGTATATGGGGCAGAAATACACACACCCTGTATTTAACTGCTAATTACCCCACAAACAAGAGGATAAATTAACCCTTCGGTATAAAATACCCTTCACAACCAGGGGAACCATATGGGAATTCACCCCGTTTATAATTTGGGGACGGATAAATCCCCACAAAAACGCTAACACCCTGTATTTAACTCCTAATTATCCCACAAACAAGAGGATAAATGAACCCTTGGGTATAAAATACCCTACATAGTGAAACAGATGGAATTCAGGTGTATATGGGGAAGAAATACACACACCCTGTATTTGACTCCTATATACCCCACAAACAAGAGGATAAATTAACCCTTGGGTATAAAATACCCTACACAGTGAACCAGATGGAATTCAGGCGTATATGGGGAAGAAATACACACACCCTGTATTTGACTCCTAATTACCCCACAAACAAGAGGATAAATTAACCCTTGGGTATAAAATACCCTACACAGTGAACCAGATGGAATTCAGGCGTATATGGGCCAGAAATACACACACCCTGTATTTGACTCCTAATTACCCCACAAACAAGAGGATAAATTAACCCTTGGTTTAAAATACCCTACACAGTGAAACAGATGGAAATCAGTCGTATATGGGGAAGAAATACACACACCCTGTATTTGGCTCCTATTTACCCCACAAACAAGAGAATAAATTAACCCTTGGCTATAAAATACCCTACACAGTGAACCAGATGGAATTCAGGCGTATATGGGGCAGAAATACACACACCCTGTATTTGACTCCTAACTACCCCCCAAACAAGAGGATAAATTAACCTTTGGGTATAAAATACCCTACAGAAATAACCAGATAGAATTCAGGCGTATATGGGGTAGAAATACACACACCCTGTATTTAACTCCTAATTATCCCACAAACAAGAGGATAAATGAACCCTTGGGTATCAAATACCCTACAAAGTGAAGCAGATAGAATTCAGGCATATGCGGCAGAAATACACACACCCTGTATTTGACTCCTAATTACCCCACAAACAAGAGGATAAATTAACCCTTGGGTATGTATTACTTTACACAGTGTACCAGATGGAATTCAGGTGTGTGTGGGGCAGAAATACACACACCCGGGATTTTAAGGAGAATATCCCACAAACTAAAACAAACAAAATAAAAACGCTGGTTCAAGAACAGGTATGTATATGACACACACTTGTCAAGGTGTTTCACCCCAGTAGCTCAAAAAACGGGTTTGTTTTGCACAGAGTGCACTATAGTGTTGCAGCAGATAGATGCTTGTGACAGGAGACACAGCGACAAGACTGAGAAATTAACATGGCGTCCGTATTTATAGGTCTGTGACGTCACAGAAGCCTGCTGGTTGCTGATTGGTTTCATGTCTGCACATGTCATTGAGGGCAATCCTATCTTTCTCCCATATTTCTCTGCCCCATGTCACGTTATATGCTCACGGCCATTTTAGAAAAAAAGTACCAGAAACTTCGCCTTCGTGCAGAATCAAATTTTTCCTTAAATTCTAAACGAATTCCACTACGTTAGAATTGATTCACCCATCTCTAGCTGTGGGGTCAATAAACTCACTACACCCCTTGATGAATTGTTCGAGGGGTGTATTTTCTATAATATAATTTCTTTTTAGTTTTTTTTAGTTTTTAGCACTTTTAGGTGTCAGGAAACCTGATATAATGCCTATAAAATGTCATAATAAAATGATAGCTCCAAAATCCAGTAGGTGCTCCTTCAATTCTGAGGCCTATGGTTGAGAAAATAACATACTAGGGCCACATATGATATATTTCTAAAAACAGCAGATGTAGGTAAACTTACATTGAGTTGTGTTTTTCTGTTAACATATACTAAATTTCATGAAATAATAGATTAAAATTGAAAATTGGTAAAAAAATGACATTTTGAAATTTTACCGCCACTTTCCTTCAATTCCTGTAAAACATCTAAAGGGTTAACAGACTTTCTAACTGCTGTTTTAAATACTTTGAAGGGTGTAGTTTCTTAAATGTAGTTTCTTACTTTGTGTGGTTTTACTGTCTGTCTTCGATGGAGAAAATTTTGAAGTTTGAAAATGGCAAATTTTTCCAAAATGTCATGATATTTTGAAATTTTTCACAAATAAACGAGTATTGTTTGGATCAAAATTTCTTACTAACTCAAAGCACAATATGTCATGAGAAAAAATTCTCTGAATCACATGGATAGGTAAAAGCATTAAAAAGTTATTCTTACATAAAGTGACACATGACAGATTTTGAAAATGGTGCTCTGTCAGGAAGGCCATAACTGGCTCTGGCGATAAGGAGTTAAAGATCTCCCACTTATTATTTGTTCTGCTATTTTTAAACACCTTGTCCCAGTCAATACGGTTTAGGGCCTCTCTGAGCAGAATAAAATTAGGCTTCCTAAAATTCAGTGTTTTTGTGGCTCCTCAACAAAAAACTCTATTGAAAAATAAATGGAAATTTATTATATTGTGGTCATTATTTCCTAGGTGCCCCCCAACCTGAACGTTTGTTACTCTGTCAGGTCTATTAGTGAATATTAAGTCTAGAAGGAACTTTCTGCTAGTCGGTTCTTGCACCATTTGGCAAAGGTAATTATTAGTGTTGAGCGATTGCGTTGGCTATCGAGATCGAGCGATAGTCGATAATCGGCCGCTATCGATAAGGTTTTTTGATAGTGAGCATCGATTATGAGCGATTACCATTAAAGTCTATGGGAGAGCAACAACACCTTCATTATTACGCCCAAACGAGGCGGGAGGGAATCCCGAAAATTTAACTTAGGCCAAAAACTTTTTAGTTCCAAATGGAAAAAAATGTTGCTAAATCCTATAGGGACCAATTACCTTGGTTAAATTTTTAAGATTTACGTGGTATCTGCCTAACTGAACAAAGCTGGGTGCGCAAAAGTCAAAAAACACGTATCTGTTATGTTTTCGTATAATACACGGTATTTTTTTGCACCTTTCAATTCACCTGTGGTGACTATAGAAAATTTCTGTTTTTAAGATTTACGTGGAAGCTGCGTCAATGAACAAAGCTGGGTGGCCGCAAAAAAGTCCAAAAAACACCTTTAAACATGGGGTTATGTTTTTCCGTATGAAAATAAAAAAATACGGTTTTTTTTTGCACCTTTTTTTACTTCCACCTGTGGGGAATATAGAATTTCTGTTTTAAGATTTACGTGGAAGCTGCGTCAATGAACAAAGCTGGGTGCGCAAAAGTCAAAAAAACACGTATCTGTTATGTTTTTCCGTATGATCACCGGGGCGTTTGTATTATGTGGGCAAACCCCAAAACAAAAAAAAACCTTTTTTTCTGACTTTTACAAAAAGGCAATAAAAGCTGGATTGTAATTTAACTGCAAGGTGGATATATCAACAGTCACAGGTGTAATGGGTAAAATTAAAATGAACACATATCTGAAATGTATACTGATAATAAAAGTAGAGTTTTGCACCTAACAAAGAGACCTGCAGTTACTAGAAATGATGTTTATCCAATATAAGTTCAGGCTGCCCAATATCCAGGAAATATTTCAATAGCAAACTGTTAATAATAAAGATATTCCACTACAATGTCTACACTAAGTCTTGGTGAACTTTATCCAATGTTCTTTATAGATAGAGCTTGTCTGTGTTCGCCCCGCGCCCCCCCCCCCCCTCCCGCTCCCCCCGCCGTGAATTTACAGTGGTAGATTCTGCTTTAAAATTCTCTAGCTAACTACATCAAATCTTCAAATCTCTAATATAACTAAATTGGAAGGATCACAGCTAATAGTAAGAGGTTTCTCCTGTGCAGAAATAGACTAATTTTCGCTGAGCTGTTTGGCCACAGGCAGAGCGCAGTCCTATCCCTATGAACGCTGAGAGACACTGAGGCTGAAACAGGAAACGCTGTTCTATGTAAAACGAGGTCATGTGATTTTTCCAGCCAATCGCAACCATACACATCCCAGTCATGACGTCGCACACACATCTCACCCTGCTCTATTCTGTAATCTCATTTGCTGGCCGCCAAAATTACAGGAAGCGCCGAAAAAGGTGCGATCTTAATAGATGATGCACAGATTTTAACCTTAATTATCGCATGATCTGGAAATTTCAATCACCATAAAAACCTTGCCGATTTCAACTTTGTCGATAAAAATCGCTCAACACTAGTAATTATCTTTAGTAGTGATGAGCGATTACGTTGACTATCGTCATCGGGTCGATAGTCGATATCAGCAATTATCAAGATGATTTCAGATAGTCGATAATAGATTATTGCCGATGACAAATTAAAGTCTATGGGAGAAGGAACAAACACCTTCATTCTTACACCCAAACAGGGCTGGAGAAGCTGTAATTAACATCCACAACAGTCAAATGGAAACGTGCTACATCTTAGGCAACACACTTAGGTTTAAATAACCAGCCACAGAAAAAAAAATCACAGCCCATTCACGATCCCTGTCTTGGCCCACAGCATGACCCTTAAACCTGCATGACCCACAATTATAAAGTGCCAGAAGGCAGTATTATTTAAAACCATCATTTTACTTGAACTGGACATTGACTATGCCTGCCCTGGAACGCAGCTTTGCCCCCCTTAAATCTGTCTGACCCACAGATTATAAAAGTGCCAAAAAAAGGAAAGTCTTTGAACCCCCAAATTTAGTTAAAACTGGACATTGACTATATCTGTCCTGTATGACCATTAAACCTGTCTGACCCACAGATTAAAAAGTGCCGGAAAAGGAGTTTTTCAACCACCATTTTAGTTGACATTGACTATGCTTGACCTGGACCGCAGTGTGACCATTAAACCTGTCTGACCCACAGATTAAAAAGTGCCGGAAAACGGAGTCTTTGAACCATCATTTTATTTTGAACTGGACATTGACATAACCTTTTCTGTACCAAAGTATACCATTAAACCTGTCTAATCCACAGATTAAAAAGTCCCGGGGAAAAGGAGTCTTTGAACCACCTTTTAGTTGAACTGGACATTGACTATAACTGTTCTGTAACACAGTATGACCATTAGACCTGTCTGACCCACAGATTAAAAAGTGCCGGAAAAAGGATTTTCAACCACCATTTTAGTTGAACTGGACATTGACTATGCCTGTCCTGGACCGCAGTATGACCATTAAACCTGTCTGACCCCCAGAATTAAAATGTGCGGAAAATGGAGTCTTTGAACCACCATTTTAGTTTAACTGGACATTGACTATACCTGTCCTGAGTAACCTACATCTGTTCAAGTCTTCCTGTACCTCCCTTGTACAATTCAGAGGGAAATTTGTATCAGCTATTTTGTACATGCCAGTTTTTTTTGTATTTAATTCTAGAAAACACATTTTTAAAATAGGATGGAAAACTTTTTTTTTTTAAATTTAAATTTTAAAGGGTTTTTTTCTCACTACAGGGTTGCTGGGTTTTTTAAAAAACTTGCAAAAACAATCTTTTTGCAAATTTCCATTAACATGCCCCTCCCTATTCCTGTTTTTGACAGCACCATCACCCTTGACCACTTTTGACAATTGTGAAGAACAAATGTCTGGAAAAAAAACCACATTTTTAAGAATAGGAAAACCGTATATAGGCACTTCACAGCAAAATGCCCCCAAAAATTCAAAACATGCCCCTTTAAGCCACTTTTGAAATTGTAAAGAAAAAGTCGTTAGAAACCACATTTTTTTTTTATAATAGGCCCTGTAGTTTGCTGATTCAAAAGCAGCATGCCCCAAAAAATTATAAAAATGACTTCTTACCACTGTAAAAATTGTGATGGAGAAATGCCACTTAGAATCACATTTCTGTTACAAAGGACCAAAAATTATAGCTGTTTTCCCACGCAACAGATCCCAAAACCATTGACAATGCAAAAAAAATTTCTAAAGAAAAGTGAAAAAATGGAATCTTTTTTTGTCATAAAACCCTTGTTTCTCTTACAGTCTCCAAAACCCAAAAACCAGCAAAAGACTTTTGAGAACTGGAATAAAAAATACATTTAAAAAAAACATTTTTTCAAGAGAACCTTTTTTCTGTTTGAAGGGGAATGGAAGTAGACCGCAACAATCTTTGACCTCGCAAAGGGGGCCACAACACATCAGAGATCCATGCCTGATTCACTAATGAAAGCCCCAACGATCCCATTACGGTGGAAACCCATGCGTTTGCTGAAATGACTCCTCCCCTGTGCTGAAGGGTCCGCTCAATTTTACGCTGGCTGCGGGGCAGGACAACACCTCAGGCTCGAGCGACCCGGGGCCATTCATCCTTAGGGATACCCAAATCGTTTGGGGTCCGGAACACCCCAAAAAACCATGTGTTGAGACCAGATAGTCGTGCACCATGACTTAAGCGGGTCCTGGTGTTTTGTATGTGTGCCCTGTTTACATGCTTTGGGGTGTAAATAAAATTGCCAAAGGTCACCCTTAGGCTTCTGCCACAATTGCCTGCTCCCCCGCTGTGGCTACTTGGCACTCTTGCTCTCACGTCCGGGGACGTTGTTCCCCCCGGACATTTGAAGAACGGAAGCAGACAAACAAATGTCTCCAGTTGATCAATCAGCAGGGTCTTCCTTTTCCTGCATTTTACTCTCTTTTTTGGGTGGGTAAAGGAAAGTGCTGAGTTTTTTTTTGTACCGGGGATCCAGGGGGGCCACCAGTAACTGTTGTTAATTTGATGGCCTTAAGGGGATCATTTGGAAAAAAAAAATGGGGAGCATCCAACACCATGTGAGAGTGGGCCTTGGTTTCCCAAACCCTTTGGGTCGGGGGGGCACTACAAACGATCTTTCTAAAATTTTCCTCCTCCCCCTCAAATTCCGCCAACCTCTTTCCAAGGCGGGACGTCGGTAACGTCGGTCCAGGAATCCCCTCCTCCTCCTCCGTTTCCTCTGGAAAACGCTTCAACACAGCCCAAAGCCTCAGATGATGCACCCTGAGAAACTGATGCGCCGCCTTGCACTACCCTTGGGGCCCCGAACCCTGCCAATGAAAACCGATAAAAATTTGAAAATGTCGGGCCTTTGGGTTCACTGAGAAAAGGCTCCGTTTCCCTCTGTGTCCATCTCCCCTCCCTCGCTGGGGGGACCTGTTGTTTTTAGAGTGCCAACGATTGTTCCAGAACTAAAATCCCCCCCCAAAAAGCCATGCGACAAGGCATCGTCCGCACTGAAACCATTTGGTGGTTTTTCAAAACTGGCAGGAGGTGCAGACTCTTTCAAACCCGCTCCACTCTAGTGGCCCAACACCCCAGTCCGAAAACCCCTGCTTTTCAGGCCATGTGTCCTTCGTACTGCTAATGGCATTGGCTTTCTGCCACAATCGGGAGCTGTGGAGGTGAATTCAGCGTGTTGCCACGTCAAAAAAGAGAAGTTGAGGGTAGGCCCAGCTGACGCTGCAACGCAGCCCGGCGGAACAAGCGGGGCCAACAGCGGAAATCGAACTCAGACCCCAGCCTTCCTCAGCAGGGAGTCCAACCCGGGTACAAATTTAGAAATTTCTGGATGACAAGGTTTATGACATTGCCAGGCAAGGGGGTGCCCCGGCCTTAAAATTGGTCTTAAGGGGGGGCCACAATTAAACCGTTATCGACACCACCTTGCCCTGGCACAAGGTTCTTTCACCCAGCTACCACTCGGTCTCTTTTCGGGGAGCCATCCCCCACTCCTGACCTGTGTGGGACGGTCTCCGACAGATTAATTTTAACACGCCTGTTTTTGGCACTGATGCCACCAGAGGGGCCTTGGGGGAAAGAACCCTGCACCACCCCAGTTTTGAAGAGCAGGCTCCGAGCCCGAGAGCACCCCACCACCAAGACATCCACCCAGCCACCCATTAGCTGTCCCCAAAAGATATAGCGGCCTTGGCCTTTTCTTACTATCCATGTGTCGGGGGTCAGATGGACTTTTCCGGACACAGATGCAGACAAGGGGGCTTGAAATTTTAGATGACACTGGGTGGCCAGGCAAAAGGACGGCTTTTCTGGGAAAGAAATGCCCCGCCGGCATCTGGTATTGGGGGCAGGGAAGGGCCCCCTGACGTGGCGGGAACTCACGTTCCACCAGATGGAAAACCAAAATTTCCAAGGCCAAAAGCCTGGCAATGCCGACATTCAGGCTTTGGGTTTGGGAGGTTGGGTTAAAATGTTTTTTTTTCCGCTCCCAAAACCCGTAAGACAAAGGCTACGCTAGACTAGCCCTGTAAGCATGCAGTTTTGTCAAAAGGTGGAAAGAGAAGGGGGGGATGGGTCTCTGTTGGGGCTGGTGGTACCGGGCGACGGGGGAGGCTGATCCCCCGATTTTGATCGAAGACATGGCCCGCAGAAACCTTTGTGGTTGGGGGAGGAGGGGGCGGAGACAAGGTGTGACAGTGGGTTTTAAGACCGGCAAAGGTCTGGCCTTATTTTCAAGACGGCAAATCACAGCTATTCTTAAATCCCCTAATTTCCAACAGCCAAAACCCAGGATTTGAAAATGAAACGTTTCTTGCAAAACCGTGAAATGCGGGCTGGGTGGAAGAACCGTAAGACAAAATCAACATTTCTTTCTTTAGTCCCAGGATTTTCAACTGCCCAGTAGGACAGGGAAAAAATTTTTTCAAAAAAAATATCAAT
>JAODAL010083535.1:0-11218 GCA_025379985.1 Phyllomedusa bahiana
TTATCTGTGTCCCCACCTAATTATTATTCACTGCTGTTAATTTTTTCCCTCCCCCAATCTCTTTTCGGGCTTGGGGGTCTGCCTAATTAGCATTCACTCCCTTTTTAAACCAAACCATCTTACTGTTGAAGTGAATGTTTTTCCAGGAAGGAAATAGTAACAGTCGGGTAAATGAAATTTAAAAGCAGCCCAAAACCCCGGATGTACCCCACTGAATAACTCCATGCAAATAAAACACATCAGAGTTTATTTGAATCTTTTTCCCCCCCCCATCCCAAATTTCCCTTTTGTTTGGGAAACCCCGGGCCCGGGGGTCATGAAAATGGGGTTGGGGAGAGAAATATTTTGCTGTTTACACGGGGGGAATGCTATTAAAGGGTAAAGCAGCGGGGGGAAAGAGAAACCCCTGTGATCTAGAGGGTTTCCCCCTTTCCCAAATGCTGTTAGAAACGGGACGGGGGCCCCAGAAAGCATGACGTCACCTAGATGAAGGGAGGGGGGAGAGGACTAAAGGAAGCCAGTGCTCCCCCCCAATGATTTCAAAACTCGCTCTTGGGGAAGCCCCAAAAGGTAGGATGAAATCCAGTCGTGAGACAACCCCCTTTAAAAGGGGGAATGTATCGCTTCCTTAGTTGGCGGATTCACACTGCTCTCGGACCCCAAAAAACTCGGGAAATGCGGGGTTTTTTTTTCTCCTCCCACCCTGGGGGGACATCATCCCCCCTTTATTTTTTGCTTTGGGGGGGTTTCCCCAACTCCCCCCCCCCCCTCTCAAAAGCCCAAACATATACTGTTTTCTTCCCTCGTCTTTTTTTGTAAGGGGCTGTATACATCCCAAAAGGCGGGCATTCAATCTAAAATTGAGCACTGATCTCTTTCCTCTCACAGATGGAAATGCTCTATAAAACAGAAAGGGCCCTCGCTTTATGCGGAGAGTTGGGCAAAACTGTTTTTTTTTTCCATTGTAAAAATATTTTGGGAAAGGCCCTGTTTCGCTGGGTTGGAGAAGAAAATGCTCCCGGCCCCAAACTCTGAGTCAGCCCAGGGATGAAAAACAAATTGGGGTATTTTGATTTTTGAAAACCCCTTCATTTTAATTTCTGTTTCTTCGGGCCTTTAAAAAGTGAAAATTTTGAGGGCCCCTTTACCCCTGAGTGGGGAGACACAGCTCCGTAAATTTTCGCCCGGGGGCGGGTACAGAATGAAAATGAGCTCTCAGCTAGGAAATGCAAGGAAAAGGGAAATTCTGGAGGGATTAAACCCAGATGGAAATCAGTGTAAAAAAAAACAAAAAGATAAGGAATACTGGAAAAACAAGAAAACCTTTGCAAAATGAAAATCCAATTGCAAAGTTGTTTTTTTAAACTGTCAATGCAAAAAAAGGATATCCGGTGAGTGTCCCAGTAAACAGACCCCCGCTAAGGATACTCCGGCCCGGGGAGTAAAAACAAAAAATTTATTTTTGCAAATTTTAAAAAAAACCCCACATTTTCCCCGCCGGCAACCTTGCCCCAACCCCCCGGGGATAGCAACAGCCGCGTTTGGGAGTCTACTAAATCTTGCTCACTTTTAAAAGTCTGTAGGGGTTTTTCCCTGGTTTATAAAAAAAAACCCAAATTTAAAAAACCAATCATAAAAACAGGGGTGATCATGTGATTTTTTAATGGAGAAGGGGGAACCATGGGGGCAAAAAGTGCTTAGCATATACTAGCAATTTTTATTAAATGCTAAGTTGGGTATCAACAAATATAAGATGTGACAAATATTAAACAATGTATGCATAAAAAATAAAAACCCAATTTGTAAATTGGGTCCCCTTTTTAAATAACACTATAAACCTAGTATAATTTTACATTTATGGGCCGACGGTAATTTAAACCGTCGGGTTCCCCCTGGGCCCCCAATTTTAAAAAAACCCCCTGTGCCCCCTTTGCCCTTAAACAAACTTAGTCCATTTTTTCCCCCCCTTTTTTGGGGGATGGTAAATTTTTCTAATTTTATGAATTGGAACCCCTTTTTGTTTCCTTAAAGGCATTCTAGAAAATGCTTTGGGTGCAAACCCCCCATTTGGGGTTTTTTATTTTTTATGCTGTTAATGGGGGTTTAAATTTTCCGGATTTTTCTTCCCAATGGTGCTGCCTAAATATCTCTTATTAAAATAGGGGAAAATTTTTATGATTATATGCAGTGATGGCTGTCACAATTTACAAAATGGAAAAAATTTTATAACATTGCTGTTGATTCCCTTCTTGAAATTTTGTTTTCTTTTTTGCCATCCTGCACACACTACATCTTTGGGCCCCCCACAATTAAAAAAAAAAAAACCCCCCTTTTGGGGAGCCAAACCTATCTGTTTTGGTTTTATAACCCCCTTTTGCCACTGGGGGCAATAATATTGCCCAAAATTTGTCCCCCTATTGGGTGTAACCCGGGGCCCCCCTTTATCTAGGGTTGTAAGGGATATCTCCTGTCTTTAAAAACCAATTTTTGTTTTTGGAAAAAATTTTTTTTTTGTTGGACAAATTTTGCTAAAATTTTTTAGTAAAAGTGTTTTTTTTATTTTTCCTTGTGGTTTTTCCATGTCTGTTTTTTATGTGGGGGTATCTAACAAATTTTTTTTGTGTTGTGTGTTAATCCTCTTTTTTTGCCCCATCTATGTCATTCTTATTGTAACCCTTTGTAGTAAACCCTTTTTGGGGGGTATTTTTTTCTTTGGCTATAGAGAAATCCTCCTTTCCCCCGTACAAAAGCGCCTACTCGACCATTTTCCCCATAGGAGACGGCCTTTAAAGGTACTTTGAGCATGGTTTATTGGGTCCCAAAGGGTTGTGGGTTTCCCGAATTGGGTTTGCGATATAAATTAGACACTATCCTGCCCCTTTGTTGTTTCCAGTAAGAATACATCAAGAAGAAGACACCAGTTGCGACTACTTTTCCCTGTGAATCGTAAATTAAATGAAAATGGGTTAATTAACTCCAAAAAGTGTGGTATGAGCGCCACATCATCCCGACCCCGAAATGAACAAGATGGTCGTCCTATGTACCCCATACCGACACTATACCCAAATCCTGTAACTAATGTGTTGCTAGTACTGTAAATGGCCTGATGTTCCACCCAGGGTCCATGGTGATATTGGCCAGAGAAGGAGAGAAACAAGTGGCCCCCATGGGTGGCTCCCTCTAATTGGAGGTAGAAGGTATTTGCAAATTTTAAATAATGTGTTTAAGGAGATATTCTCCTGTCATTAAGATAAATTTCCTGCAAATGTGTGTCATAGTTTACAGTGTTGTTTAAGAAAAAAGGTAAGGGCCACTACTGCTGCTACGACATGGGGTATACAAGAGTATAATGCCCACCACGGTCGCATGTTGAACCCAGTATATGGGTCCTGCCAGTTGATACTCGCCGAATATTTATTAGGAGGTATTTGGTGTCCTCTATGTAACCTGGTAGATTTGCGGACTAGAGGTTGGAGAAAATTTATCAACCCACCACACAACACGCTCATTCAAGAGTTATTTCCTGATATGTATAATGGGCTCAGAATAGGTGGTAAAGGTGTTCTTATGTGACCTTGTGTGACCCCCGATAAAATATCGGAATGACCGAGCTTCCCCCATATATAACTTTTTGTCTTCTCATTAAGAACAACCCAGGGCAATGCCCCTCGTTGTAAAAGCCATCTAACGCCTCTTAAATTTACGTGTGGGATTTTCCTCATTTTAAATTACGCCATATGTACGGGTGTTATTCAATAGTCTCCAATACTTGTCTCCATATAAACCACTATCCAAAACTACCACCCAACCAACCGCTCCCCCCTTTATCTGCTTTCTTAATGGTTAGGTGAAACCCTATTTTTATTCTTTATTTGCTTTCATTTGGGCGTCCAAGTTAGGTTGTCTTATTTCTATATTGTTGTTGTTTTTTTCTAAATTTTTGTTATTGTAAGTGCCAAAAGATCCCGTTCCATTAGGAGAGAAAGTTTTGAAAAGAGGCCTCCCAGGGCCGGACCCTGGCTTTCAATGGTAGAAACCTGGATTTGAGGATTTATGTCGTTGTATTTTTAGAACTATCATTATTTCAAAATAATGCATCCACTATCTGTCCTCCTTCTCCATAACTCAAACAAATGTTTTTCAATGCAGTTGTTCCTTAAAATGCAAACCTTCAAAATACTTATTGAGGGTTATGTCCATCCCTGGGGGATAACTCACTTCCTTTCCTCTCTCTGTCCGAAGAAAAATTTTTTGACAGTGAGAAGCCTTACAAATTTATTAATGTCCATGGAAAAGGAATGGAAAAAGTCGAAATCAGATTATGGCACAAAATTTAATCCCTGACATAAAACCTACTAATTTGAGGCTGTTGTCAGACTGTTTGAGTGAGACAATGACTTGAGAGTCCCACTGCCTTTTAGTTCTGTACACGCCGTTTCGGCGCTGTGACAGTAGGTCTTGAGTCGACTTCCGTGGTAAGAATTGGCCCTTGTGATTGTCCTTTTTCGTGTTTTTATTGACACGTTCCTTGATTTAGTAGATGCGTCTAGTCTGTCGGTGCACTGTTGTTATTTCTGACTCTTCAATTCTGTACAGTACTGGCCACTATTCAATGCTGGTCACTGTCTGCAAAAGCTAACTGACCTATTCTCTTCTTTTATCATTTTTCTTCTAGAAGGACTTTGGTGGAAATTCTCGACTTTTCTTGCTCATGGAGTACACACCCTATGGTTACTGTAGCATCTATATCTCTAATATATTTTTTCCTTTTTGTTTTCCATGATGGACTTGTTCAGCAATCTTCCACTGTCTAAATTTAACTGGGCCTGTGCTGCCATGTCAAAGTCATTAATCCTTTAAACTCTTCTACATTTGTATCTCCAAGATCCTTAATTTGTTTGTCAAATTTCCGTATTTTTTAAGTTTCATACTACAATTAATTAGACTCATTAAGGGGTCATGGAGAACATTCTGTACTTGCTGCATTATCCATTTGGCCATGAAGTCTTCTTTGTTCAAAAGAGTGGTACTTTTTTAGGCGTAAGCCCCTAGGAGTGATCTACTGTTCCAAAAGGTTGTTGAGCGTTTCTTTGTCCCACCAAATCTTGAGCTCCTTAATTTTTTACTTTCATCCAACTTAATTAACATTTGTTTCCAAGGTTTTTTGTCCATTAACACCAGTTGTCTCTCATTTGCATTCATTGTTGAATCGAATACTGCTGCCAGCTTGGCCTCTACGTGTCTGGGGTACATAATAGGTAAATGACTGGGCTATGGATGCTATTGCGGGGGTCTGTGCTTTGGCCTGGTGCTGGTGGCTTTAATGTTGAAGGCTGGATCCTAAGGAGCGCTAATGAGAAGGGAGCCTTACGGTAAATCAAAACTGACCCCGTGCAAACTTCTAAAAAAGTTACTAAACAAATAAGGATTATATCCTATGATGAAGGCTGTAATAGTCCCATGCAGATGAGCTCGGATCTGCTCTATGGCAACTTCTACTCCATGCTTCAGACCAAACCGCCGGTTCCCCCGCGGTGAGGATCGCAAATGCAAAAGAAGGATATCCGGTGACGTGTGCATGAACAGACCCGCTAAGATACTCCGGTCGTGAGTAAAAACAGAACTTTATTCTTGCAAAGTAAACACACCACAGTGCCGCACGGCAACCTTTGCAAAACCCCCGATGAGAGCAACAGACCGCGTTTCGAGTCCAACTGACTCATTGCTCACGTGTTTTAAGCCCTGTTTTATACATGTTTAATATCTCCCGCTTGCGGGAGGTGGGGGCGATTAGAACCGTAGCAAAGCTACATATTTATAGCTTTGCTATGGATTTCTAGGCGCATTTACAGCTGGAATAGGTGTAACACTGCAAAGTAGAATCCCTGACCAGAAATGTGCGTCTTAGTGCTAGAATGCACCTGATTTAGGACACGCTGTAGAGTGGTTCATAAATCAGCGCGCATTCTATGCCATTATTAAGCGCATGAAATTTAGGTGCGTTCACGAAGTCAAAATTTCATGCATGTCGCCCGAAAGTTACAACGACATTTTCTATCATAAAAGAATTCTTTATTCGCATTTCACTTCTTATACTGTGCAGGGCCCCTACATTTTGGCAATTGCACCACATGCTTAAAACAATAGTAAGAAAAGGAATTGAAAACTGAATAGCATGGAAAATTTTTTGTTGATCATAGGAATCCTTTAAACACTAGAACTACTGATGGAGTACCATTTATTGACTCCTTTCGTTTTATCTAAAATTTCTCTTCTGTGGACTAAATAATTTGAACATTTTTCTGAATTCCGTCTTAAACTCGGTGACTTTTCCTCAATATGATGTGAAAAAGATTTTGGTGAGATAAAAAATTTTGGGGGTGAAAAATTTGCGCGTTTTTTTCAAAATTTCCAAGAACAACTGACAGGGAGTCCATTTTTGACTCCCTAACAATTTTTTAGACGAATGGTCCTTCTTCTAGTCCACAAAAAATGTTGCTGATAAATTTTTTATGTAGCATAATTTTTTCAACTCTGTTCTTATATTTACCCTAGAAGTTTTAACATTATATATGTAGTTCAAATTTACATGTCAACTTTTTACATTTTCCTTGATGTATTATTACTGCTTGGTATACTGTTGTTAATGCTGAACAAAATAGCTTGTCTTTTAGCCTCTATGGCTCTATATCTAAAAGCTAAATGATAAGGGGTGGTGTTCTATATCTAATTTCAAGCAGGAGACAGTATTCTTCCTGGATAGTAACTCTTATATCTAGTTACAGTCTGAAGAGACAAAAGAGAACAGAAACTCATGACATAAACGATCTCTGAAAGCACTCTATACAGGTATTGAATTGTTATGAAATAGTTTAGCTGCTGGACGAACTTATTCAGCCGCGACCTTACTTTGAAGTGGCAGAACATGTTATATCTATTGTCTTTTATAGTTTTTCATTACTCAATTTCTATTTTTCAGCAGGGAACTAATGACTTATGGAATTTGTTAGGAATAGGAGAAGTAAGACGTTTGAACTTAACGCCCTCAGAATTCTGGCTACTTTTCAATCCATACCGGAGAATGAATCGGAAACCTAATTGCAGGAAACATGTATTGATATCTGCACAGTGATGAAGATTTCATGATCCTCAGAAACAAACACAACATATCAAGTGAATCTGAAGTAACTCAGAAGGAACAAATCCAGAAGGTAAGTAGTTATGTGTATTTCTTTGTTCCTTCCACACACAGAGTTATCTGCCTTTGGCACACTAGCAGAATTACTGGGCTGTAAAATAGCCATCCTGATATTCTTGCCGACAATACATCCGTACCTAGTCCCGCTCATGCCAAGAAGATCGCCGGCTCCGAACCCCGGCTGGAGCCTGCTGTTCATGGACAGAGCATCGCTTGTCTTACGCGCAAGCACGTCCTTGTCCGCCCAGACAGGGCGGGCTCCATCCCGGGGTTCTGAGCGAGCTTATAACAGTGTATGAAACTACACGCTCTGTAACCTGAGCGGGGCGGTCAGAGTACGGGCCGGATTGTGGTGAGAATAATCCGGTCGATATTCCCCGCTAATCCAGCAGTGTGCACGGACCTCTTACAAATACAAAAATTACCCATAAATATGTCATCCACATTTTCCAGATATGCCAAGCACATCAACTGGGGATCCGGGCTCATGGCAGTTTATTGTGCCTCGTGTCCATCCTCCTTTGTCGGGGACCAGAAAAAAACAGCAAAACTGTCCCCAAAATGAAAGAACAACAGGTAACTATCTGGCGGCGAAGGTAATGGCAAACAGACAAACACCAGAGCAGGCGAATCTGAAGGAATACTAGTTATCAGCGCAAGGATGTATTCAAATGGAAACCTGTTGAAATTGGAGAAACACTTGCGCCTGGTAGGACGTTACAGCCAAATATATTCTTTAGAAAGTCACCTGCCCTTACAGATACGCGGCAGAAGAAATATTCGATTATCGAGAAGTCCGGTTGGCGCATGGCGATTATTTTTTGATTCAAATATATTGGACACATAGATAAAGAAAATTGTAACGCTTGCAGAAGCATGCAGGAATAAAAACAATAATTTTACAGGTTTTACACTATCCTGATGAGGAGCTAGATGCATTCAATGATTGCGAAATTATTTCTATGCCTCGTGGAATATCTGGCAGAACGAACCGTCAACTCGACTTAGCAGAATTTTGTAGTAATGACTGGGAATACCGGTTTTTGCAAAAGCGACAAGTGTCTAGGGCCCTGACATAGCTTTTGTTGAAATTAATGAGTTATCCTCAGATTTGAAGAGAATACTACTCGATTCGTGTAGAGACTGGGCAAGAAAAAAATGAATATGGGTATTGGGAAAGATTGAACGGACAAGTTTGCTCTATCTATTTTCTTCTACTGTTGGAGGACAGGTTTATTGAAAATTGTATTTGGAGCGTGTATACAAAACCTTGGCCCATACATAAACGGTGGATGACAACTTGGTTTCCCAAGCAAAAACTAGTGTCCATAATCAACCGCAGTAAATGCCATTCCAAACCAGATTAAATATCTGGCCCAAACTATTGGTCTAGCTGGTGATAAGAAACAAATATCTTTTGACAAATGGCATGTCCTTATCTAGGCAACAGATGACACAAGTTATCCCGAGTGCTGAAGGGCTGTTCATAGCTGACCAATGTGGTAATGAATATTTTGTGACCCCAGTTTTTGAAAAACAGGTTGCAATGTTACAACCGATATTCAATTTTACTTCAGTTAAAGATATAGCTAAACATCTAAAAAGCAAAGGAATAACCATCCGGGGAACACTGAAGAAGATAGGCGAATAAGTGCCTAGAAGAAAATTAAAACATACCATGAAAGAGGAATATGTACAACACTAAGTGTTTTTAGAAATGCGAAGACAAATGTTCCACTTACGTCATAATCAAGGAAAGGTCAACACAAATGTATGTCATTTTGAGTTCCGTCCCCATCCAGAATGATTTGTTGCGTCTGATTCCGCTAAAAAAAAACATCCAGAAACTGATAAAGTTTTTACAAATGATAACAAAATATGGGAAGATAGATGATAGTGGGATCAGAAAGGAGCACGAAAAATCATACCACACGAACATGCTACAAGGAGATTTGCCGCTGTTTCATTCAAGCATTTGACAAAATAGCCTTAAGACTTTTGCGGTATAAATTCTTGAGTAATATTCAATGGATATTACCCACCAAGAAAATGTCACCAAGCACTTTTTTGCAAACGTCTTTGAGGAGAGTTTGAGTGGGTCCTTAATATGTCACAGATAGAACAAAGGGGTTCCACGTCCCAATTTTTTTAACATTCTCAAAAGTTTATCGGTTCAAACAAAATCTTTGCCAGATCAAAGAAAAGTTGCAAAGTAGAAAAATAGATCAGTCGGCAATTGTAAGATTTTTGGTAAAGTCATTGATTGTGGAGGCAATTGTACTTGCCATAAATCAACAAGGCAATGCCTAATAATGCAAAACACAAAATGTTTAGAATGCTGAATTTCTGCCATATTTTCATTTTATTAAGTGCGTCCTCCACCTACATTTTTCTCCCATGCTTTTGTTCTTCAGTTGTTTATATATTTGTGCACATTGAATAAAAAAAAATTTTTTGAAAAACGTCTATTATAATTATTGTTATGTTCTGTAGAAAAATAAGAAAAGGCAAAAAAAAACAATCAAAGAGCATTACTGTTGGATCTCACAATAATGAATACATTACAAAAAATTAAATTTAATAGTAATAAATAACCACCAAATGAAACTCTAAAATAAATCGTGAACAAGCAAGGAGTCAAAATGACTCCTATCCAGTAGTTCATAGGCAGGGGTCCTACTAGTCCATGTTAGTCCAAGTTGTTACATTCAGTAATTTATTGTTAATACAGTTAACAGCAAGCATGCTTTCTGCCTTATTAAACCCCTTCTTTCCATGTAAAAATGAAACTGCAATATTCAAATTGTTTCTGTCTACATCACTTTTTATTCTTTCTTTCAAGTATTTTAAATTTTTGCCCTTGAATGTCATTTTCCTTCAACATACATTTCAGTGAAGATTTACAGTGTGGTAGAAATGGAGAGAAGTGCATTAAGAGTGTGGACTTAGACATAACCACTTGAATGTTAAATATTTATTGAGTGCAGTAAGAGTGTTTCATATTGTATTATTGTGTTATGGAATGATCAGCCTAGTTTAAAGAGGCTGGTAGGACTTTTCAAGAACAGTTTGTGACGACTCTTTTTATTCATTTTTTAAGTTGTATTTTTAAACCAGGCAATATGTTTTAAACATTGAGTTCCCAACGCTATCTTTTGATAGAGATTGGCTAGAGTGGTGAGCTAGTTTTTCCACTGTACAAGGATGCAAAGACATATTTGCTAAAGGTTGCTCTATTTCTTGACGCTCTTACTCCTTTATTGAGTGATATATTGGTATGTGTAAGAGCAAATTCACAGAACATAATGCAGCTCCCCTTCTTCGTATTTAAAAAATAATGTGTGGAAGTGCAGAAAGACAACTCTGCAAATCCAGCATCCTTAAAAACTTGAAACATTTACTGAAAAAACAGGAACCGGAAACCAGTACACTTTATTGGTTCTTTTTTTTTTTTTTCAGTAACTTTTTTTTATTTTTTTGAAGACATTGGATTCACATTTTTGTTTTTCATAGTGTCAGAATAAATGAGGCTTCATAAAAAAACAACCTTTGATAAGTATGTTACTTCAGCCTGTCTTAGACCAATGCAGATTGCATAGCTATAACAATCACTCACTTTGATGCTTTAAATTCCATTAGCTTGCCAACTGTAGTCGGATTGTTTCCTATCATACTATCATTCATCTGTTTTACAATAAAAATATAATTAATGTTTTAATTGCAAGTCTAAACCCTTTAGAGTGACTGTGCTGGGTGTTGCTAATGGCCAATGCCAGACTGGAACTAAAAAGCAACACCAAAGGTCCACCATACAAATAGCTGCCACCAAACTTTGCTTTGGTTATGCACACTTTCTAAACTAACACAGGCAGAAAAGTAAAAATGATGCATACAAACTCCTAATCACAGGGTCAGGGACAGGGCTGCACTCACTTTACAATCAGGAACCAGTGCATACTGTCTCTATACAAGCAGCAATATAAGCTACAATAACGCTATATAGTGAACACAATATAGTGA
>JAODAL010083536.1:0-11217 GCA_025379985.1 Phyllomedusa bahiana
CGTCTGGGGCTGTAACTACGGTCAGGGCCGTACTTCCTTTACGGCCCATGGGGGAATGTCTTCCTCCCAGGGACACCAACAACTTGGACAGGGGACCCGTTTCTCCCCACGTTTTTCAAACTGCGGGTCCTGCACCAAAGTCAGCCTCCCCTCCTCCACCACCACCATCACTCACCTCCACAAGTACTGCTCCATCATACCCCAGTTAGGGGACAGCGGGGTCACGCAGTTTTACTCCTGGCTTGCCTCGCGAAAAGAAGCACACAGGGAGGAAATCTCCCCAGCAGCAAGAAATGATGTGTGGCTTTCCCCGCCCAACTGCAAATCGGAACCATGGGGACGGCCAATGGTAGAACATGGTGCCGCACTGCACCAAGGATGGTCCATGCGGGCCCGCATGGGGCATGTGTTTAAACTGTTGTAAAAGGGTTTCCCGAATTTTTTCCCCCGTCTCAAAATTCTAAAAAGCCCGGGAAAAGTCATGCACTTCATCCATTCCTACAAACCAGGGTCACCCTCCCCCATTGCAGTGGCAGAACACCTCCCCCCAACCCCCTTGATAGCATGTTCCACCCGGTTTGGAACCACCGCCCCATGTTTGACCGATTTAAAGAACGAAAAGGCCATTAAAGATTTCTATGACCAGGGGGACAGGATTTTTCCCTGTGAACTTGATGTCAGCCAGTGGCCTCATTTTGACTATATGTCATCGCCAGGAATTCGGATAATAAACCATTCCACGCTTCATCCCGGAACGTTCGAAAAATCGTCTGGGCAGGGACGAGACGTGGCGACAACAAACTGACCTCATCTGCTGCTGCTGTGTTGTGCGCTATCCTCCCCCAAACCCCACATTGTGCCACCTCTACTTCATGCTGGCTTCGGCCGCAAATCCACCTCTGTCATTGTGCCCTCTGGGGCCTACTACTTTTTTTGCCACCCCAGAAAAGTCATGTCCACTTCTGACCTCATCGCTGCGCCACCTTCACCCCATCTCTTCATTGGCCATAGTGGCCTACTCCTGTTTTTTTTCACCCCCCAAGAATGTCATTGACCACTGTCTGACCTCATCGCGCTGGGGCTGCTGCCGGTAACCACACACGTGTCATTGTCCACTCTGTGGCCTACTACTCTTTTGCCACCTCCAAATTCATTGTGCCACTGTCTACCTCATGACTCGTGGCTGCTGCCTAACCCACACACTGTGCATTGTGCCACTCCTTTGTGCCACTACTGTTTTTGCCACCTCCAAATGTCATTGTCCCCTTTTGACCTCATTTCTGCCACCGTCACCCCACACTCGAAAATTTTCCGCCTGTCCTACCCTTTTTTGGCCACCTCCAGAAAGTAATTGTCCACTGTCTACCTCATGCGCTGCGTGGCTGCTGTGTGACCTACAACTGTTTCATTGTGCCCTCTCTGTGGACTGCTACTGTTTTCACCTCCTAAGTCATTGTCCACTGTCACCTCATCTTGCTTGCCGTAACCTAACACTGTTCAATTTTTCCCCTCTGGCCTACTCCTTTTCTGCTACCTCCATAATTAATTTTGCCCCGCTGACCTCATACGCTGCTGTGGCTGCGCTTTTACCTACACACTGTGTCCCTTGTTTCCACTCTGTGGGCACACGTTTTTTTGCCACCTCCAAAATTCATTGTCCACTGTTTACCTCATTCTTTTGCCATAACCTACACACGTGTCAATTGCCACCTGTGGACTACTACCGTTTTGCCACCTCCAAAGCAGGCCACTCTCTACCCATTTTTTTTTTGGCTGCCGCCGTCACCTCCCCAACTCCAACCCGCACTGATGTTCCACCTGAGCCCTCCTTTTTTTTTTTTCCAGCTTCGCTGCCATGACTTTATCAGCTACATTCCCCCTTTATAATTTTTGGGCAGTTTTTGCCCTCTTAAAACCCAGGGAATTTTTAGTGAAACTTTCTAAGAGCCAAAACTCATGTCGTGTCATACTAAAACACAACATTTTATAAGACCAAACCAAGCCCCTCTGCATATTTAAGCATGCACAACGTTTACAGCACCCTACAGCTCTGGCACCGAAATAGCTGATTTTAATGTATTCTCCCGAATAATTCGGGCCAAAAGAATTTTTTTCGGAAATTCGGCGAAGTTACCGAATCAAATTTTTTTGAAATTCCCCATCTCAATCCTGAACCCGATTCTTCTGGGTACCTTTCCTCACTACATTCTGATCGCCACCTGCCTCTCCAACCACCCACCATTTTACCAGGGACTGGTATTTCACCGCCCTCCACCTTACTGCCATTTGACCTTCTTGCCTTTCCACCTCACCACTCACTCCCATTCTGCTGCTGTCATCACAGGCATTTTTCCATTCACTTTCCTGCTAGTTTTGTTACCCGCCACTAAAATCATTCTTCCCCTCCTGCCCCCCTCAAAAATTTTTGACATTTGGCCACTCTCCGGCCGAAGCGAAATGCCTCCACCCCACACTGTGTAATTGCCCGTTTGGCCTAATCATGCTGCGCCCCCCTTCACAATCTTTCATTTGCCCCTCGTGCCTACCCAGCTGCTGCCAACTGACCACTCCCCTCAGTCTCCCCGTCGAAACCCCCCTTGATTTCTAATGTTTTCCCAAATTTACGTTCCCAAAATGTTTGGGTTTTCCCCCCTTCTTTTAAACTGTCACAACAATGAAAAGGGCAAACAACCGATTGGGTTTTCAAAAGCATAAGGTAGTAACATGGGGCCCTTTTTTCACAGGTTTTCTGAAAAGGGTAAGCCAAAAGCGGAGGGGTACAAAACCCCAGAAAATATGCAAATTTTCCTTAAACTTATTTTTTGGGTCAGCTCCTTTTTTTTTTGGGTTCAGCAATGATGGATTATTGACCAAATGAAAGCGGACACTGAAGGATCACAGGAATGGCAAAATTATTATTGATGTCAATGCGAAATTACTGATGACGCCCTCTCCCCCTTTTGGAGGGGGCTCTACATGTATCAGCATTTAACAGAATCACCACAATAATTGAAAAAAATAACTGTTTGCCAAAATAGCAATATCCCAATAACGGATAGCTGGATTTGAGATGTATTTGGGGCTGAAAATACAAAAACACTGGATTTGACACAGAATTCTCCACAAAAAGTGAATAAATTAACTCGTGGACGCAGATTAAAATACCCCCACCGGTCTGAAGTTGATGGATTTCAGGCATGTATGTGGCAGAAATACACACACCCTGTTTTTGACTCAAATTCCCCCACAAAACAAGAGAAGAAATTAACCCTTGGTATAAAATACCCTACAGAAAAAACAGATGTAATTTAGGCGTACATGGGGCAAATAAATACACACAACCTGTATTTTACTTCAAATTACCCCACACTCAAGATGTTAATTTAACCCGTGGTATAAAAATACCCTACAGAATGAATGAGATGAAATTGAGGTGTATATGCGGTTGAAATACACACACCCTGTATTTTACTCCAAATTACCCCAATATCAAGAGTTTAAACTAATCCTTGGGTATAAAATAGCCTACAGAAAAAACAAATGGACTTTAGGCATATATGGGGCAAATAAGTACACACACCCTGTATTTTACTCCAAATTACCCCATAATCAAGAGGTTAAATTAACCCTTGGGTATGAAATACCCTACCGAAAAATCAGATGGAATTTAGGCACATATGGGGCAAATAAATACACACACCCTATATTTTACTCCAAATCACCCCACAAAACAAGAGATTTAAAATTTAAACCCCTTGGGTTTAAAAAAGCCCACCGAAAAAAACTATGGAAATTTTAAACGTAAAAGGGAAAAAAATACCCATACTCTGTATTTTAAATCTTTAAATTTCCCCCAAAAAAAAAAGATTTTAAAATTTAAACCCCTTGGGATAAAAAACCCTTTAAAAAATGAATGAGATTAAATTGAGGCAAAATATGGGGTTTTTAAAAAAACAGACCCCTTTTATTTAAAACCCAAAAAATTAAAACCTCACAATCAAAAATGTTAAATTTAACCCCTTTGGGTATAAAAATACCATACAGAAAAAAAAATGGAAAATTTTCGTTTTTAAAAGGAGGGAGGGGTCCGCTGGGGCCAAAAAAAACATTTATAGCTAAGCCTGCCAGGGAACGAGTCAAAATACCCCCGGTTTTTCAAACCCAAACCCGCCGCAAAACGGGGTGGCTTTCTTCGGCGTAAGGGTTTCCAGGGGCGTTACCCCCTAAATTTACTTGCTTTCGAAAGGCCCCGGGCCGGGTACAGGTTTGGAAAAGAAAAATAATTTCCGGAGGCAAGTCGGGGGCAGGCAATGGGCAGGGCAGGCAGCAAGGTTTAAAGTCAGAAACGGGCAGACGGTCAGGGGCAGGCCCTCAAAAAAGGCCCGGGGCAGGAAAAAGAAGCAAGCGGACTGGTAACAGGGTAATCCCAAAACAAAAACCCAAAAGCTCCCTAACGAAACCCAAAAAAAACACCAACAGACGGCAGGAAGTACTGGGGGCGGAACAAAAATAGGGCCACCCCCCCAAACCCAAAAAAAAAAAAAACCAATTAACGGGACACTTTTCCCCTTCAAAATTTTAAAAAGCCGCGGCGCCCGCGGGCCTTTAAGCCGCCCACGCGCCCCGGGCGCCCGGGACAAAGGGAGCGTTTTGGGGTTTTAAACCCGGGCGCGGGGCCCGGGAAAGGGCGGCCCGGGGACAAGGGGGGTTTGCGGGGCCCCCACAAGCCGGGCCCCCCGTCAGACCCCCTTTCCGGGGGGCCGGGGGAGGTTGGGGGGGGGGGGGCAAAACGGGGCCCGCACCCCCCTGACAGTACCCCCCCCTTAGGCTCCCCCTCTTTTTTAAAAACCAGAGGGGATCAGAAACAGGAAAAAATGTTGGTCCCCCGGTTTTTCCCCCACCGCTCCCCGCCCCAACCCCCTTTTTTTAAAAAAAAAGAACCCTTCCCCCCCCCACTGTCTTCTTGCCAAAAACCCCCCTTGACCTCAAAAAGTTTTTCAAAGTTTTGGGCCCCAGGGGAAGGCGAGACAGGGTCCACGGGGGAAAAAATTCAGCACCACCGGCTTTAGGAGAGAGACAAAGGAAAATTCGGATGCGCAGGTAGGAGGCAGGCGGAGCTTTTGGGGCACCCCGGGTTTTTGACTTGCATACCCCCAAGGGGACCCACGTAAAATTTTGGACCTAACTTGTAGCTAGGCACCCTAAAGCGAATAAAATTTGCTGGGTAGCCCAAAACCTTTATCCCTGGCTCAAATAGGGGCGGGTTTCCCAACGGGAAACTTCAGCCTGGACTTTAGTGCGGGCAGAAGCCCGTAACAGGGGCCCGTCGTGGAGCTGCCATAAAGCCTTATGTCCCTTTTCTTGGCATCCCACGGCCGGGACAATTTTTCCAGGGAAACAGGGGAAGGTGGCGGGATGGGGGACCCAAAAACACAAAAAAAAAGGGGGAGGCCCCCGCGGATTCCCCCAAACTAAAGATTTATAAGAAAACTCCCCCAGGAAAAGAATTTAACCATTATCCTGACGGGGGGGGGGGAAAACAAAATGCCTCGTAGGTTTCCCAAAACCTTTTTGAAACCCCCCTCAACCCCCCATTTGTCCCGGGGGGGGGTTTTTCGGAAGAAAGTTTTAACTGGACCCCAATTTACCACACAAAGCCCGCCAAAAAATTTTGCAATTAAAAAGGGGCTCCCCCCAAACAAGACAAAATGTAAAGGGGGACCGTGAGACGGAAAAAAGTGACAGAAAAAATTTGGGGCCCCAAATTTGGGGGGGAGAGGGTAACCCAGGGAGTGGGGGAAAGGGGGGCCATTTTTGGGAAAAAAGGTCGGTAACAACCCAGATGACCGTGTTTTTCCGAGGGGGGTGGATGTCCCAAAAGAATCCCTTTTCTACTGGGTCCAAGGGGTTTTTTTGGCACAGGGGGGCCCGGGTGAAGAAACCCCGGGCTTGGGGGCGAGGAACCTTATTATGGGGACAGAGGTGCAGGGTAGAAAAAAATCCCCCATTTCCGACCCAAAGGGAGGGCCCCCAGTAAAAATCAGGGTACAAAAAGAAGCGCCCCATTAACTTTCCCGGGTGGGCCCGGGCCCTATGAACGAGTTGGGCCCCACTTTAGGATTCAAAGGCGCAAGGCATCGCACAAACGTCTTCCCCGGGGGGGTAGGTGCTTGGGGGTTTCCCCGGGGCAAACCTAGGGGGGTCCCCTCCGGGGGGGACAAAGTGCTGGGGAGGGGGCTCCCAGGAAACCCCCTGAAATTTTCCCGGGGAACGGGATAGAGCATCAGCCCTGAGGTTTTTTTTTCGCAGGGCCCAAAAGTAGGGAAGTCAAAACGGCAAAGAATAATGACCCCTACTTGCCGGGGGTTCAGGCGTTTTAGCCAAAAAAAGATATAGGAGGGTTCTTGTGGTCTGTTTAAAAAAGTCAATAGGGGGGGCCCCCCCACCCCCCCCCATTTGGGAAAGGGCCCTTCTTTAAAGCCAATTAATGGCCAGTTTAAATTTACGATCAAAACCCTGGTATAGGTTTTTTCTAGGCAGGAGAAAAAATTTTTGGAGAAAAAACCACAGGAAGAGCTTACCAAACGGGGGATCCTCAGGGGGACCCACCTGCCCCACTGACAAGCATCCACTTCCATTTTAAAAAAGGACATTTTGGGGCTGGACGAGCAGGAAACCCGGACCGGAAACAAATGCCCTTTTAGGGCCGGGTTTAAGGCTTTTGTGCCTCTTGGGGCCCCGGGTTTTGGGGTTGGCAAACTTCCCCAGTCAGGGCCACCAAGGGAGCCACCAGTGTAAAGAAGGGGGGATTTAATTTTCCCAAAATAATTTTGCAAATCCCAGAAAAAAGTTTAATGGGCCCGAAGGCCCACCGTTTGGGGGGCCACAGCAACACCCCCGGGGAGCTTGGAGGGATCCATCCGGAAACCCTCATCAGAGACGATGTACCCTAAAAGGGTAAGCCACGGTTTTAAAAGAGGACTTTTCTGCTTGGCAAAGAAACTGATGAGTCGGAGCGCCTTAGGACCTGGCGGACAAGGGGGCGATGAGTTCCCCGAGACAGGGGGGAAAAAATTTAGAATTCGTCCAATTTGACAATTTCACGACATAGAGTAGGTCCCGAAAGATCCAAATTAAAAAAAGTTTTTGAAATCCCGGGGCGTTTTCAGAGACCGAATGGGATAACCCCAAAAACTCGAAATGCCGTCCCGTTAAAATGCCCCCCCCCTTTTCCCCTTCGTCACCTTCCCCAATGCGGGTTTGTTTTTAGGCCCCGGGGAAAATCCAGTTTAAAAAAAATTTTTGCCCCCCCAGGGGGTCAAAAAGTTCGGAGTTTTAAAGGGGGAAAAGGGTAGCGTTTTTTAAAGGTAAAATTTTTTTTTCCCCCCCCGATAGTCGATGCAGGGCCGGAGAGGGCCCCGTTCCCCCTTTTTTCCACGAAGAAGAAGCCCCCTCCCCCGGAGACGAGATTAAAGGATTAATTTTTTGCGGGGGTTTTCCTTTTACGTACTCAGACATCGCCTTTAAACCCCCGGGACGGAGAGAGGGTAAACCCGGCCTCTGGAGGAGTTTCAGCCCCGGTTGAGGTCAATGGGACAATCATTTAAAGGGCCGGGGTGGGGGAAGATTTTTCAGCCTGGCTCTCCGAAAAGACATCGGCAAAGTCCCAGTAATGCGAAGGGGACCTGGAGGGGGTTTGGCAGACTTCCCGGGGGGGCCACTTAGGACGAGTTCGGCTTAGGGCAGGGAACGAGAAGACACGCGGAACCCCCAAAGCATGCTTCAAACCCTTTCTCCAATCCAAATCGGGGTATGGTCCTGCAAACCAAGGGGAGGGGCCCCAAAAGGGTTTTTCCCAGGAGGGTCGAGTCAGGACTAGTGTTGCAATGTCTCCTTGTGAAGAGGGCCCCCAAATTTGGGAAGAAGAGGGGGGCCGGGACGAGGCGGATAAACGCCTTAAGGCCCTTCCCACTGACCGAGGAGACGAACAAAGGTTTCCCCTTTCAGCGGGGCACCGGGAGAAAAAACCCCGGTCAAAAAATTTTGTGGGTTAAAGGGAAATTTCCCGCCGATCCTAGTCCCATAAAGGGGGTGGGCCCCGAAAGGTGCTGTCCGGGGGAAAACACAAATTTTTGGCATGGTCAGGGCGGGAAGGCCGGGCTGGGCACCTAGGGTTGCCTCTCCTACGACCCTAGGTGCGGAAGTTTTCCCCCGGGGGGGACTGGACATCCCCCAAAGAAAAAGGGGCCCGAACCGCCACAAAAAAAAGCATAGCGCTTCAGACGAAAGCTGAAAACTTTCCCCCGGCCCGGGACAGGTGGGCTCTCCCCCCGGAAACCGCATAGGGTTTTCCCCCTTTAAGGCCGTTGGAGGAGAAAAAGGGGAACGCTGGAAAAGTGGGGCCAAGCGAGGGGGACGGCGGGACGGGGCGGTTTTCCCCCCTTTCAGGGGGGAGGGTCTTTTAAAGCCTTTCGGGGGAAGCGAATATCCACTCCGGGGGCCAAATTTGGGTTTTGGCATCCAAGGCACTGGTAAATCCCGACGGGGGCTCGTCCCCTTATTCGCCCCGAAGGGCCCCCTTTCCAAAATGCGCCACCAATCGTTTGTTGTCCAGTCCACCCGGGGAAACGGAGTGGGGAAACTGCAACCGAATACTTTACCGACGTGGTTTCGCCCTGACGTACCCCGGGGCAGGCGCTGCGGGGCCCCCCCGGCCGAAGAAATACGGGCCCGGTTTCCCCAAACGGTGGGGGAAAACCCCCCCCGGAACGTTTGGAGGTTCCCCCGCAGAGGAAACCCCCCGAAACCCCTAGAGGCGTAGCCCAAGCCCCCGGCTTCTTTCCCGACAAGAGGGTGATTAGGGAAAGGGCCAAACCCTTTTGGGGCCCCCCTCTTTTAGGGGAAATTTTTGCCCCCCTCATTTCGAGGTGGATGGAGCACTGGGGGATTTAACCCCTCGGCACTTTTTTTGGGGGGGGGGCCCCCCCCCCCCCCACCCCCCCCCGTAGCATGAGGGGAGTGGCAAATGGGAGAGACGGTCCTGAAGCCGAAGCAGGTAGAGCAATGGAAGCCGGAGCAACGGAAAAGCAGGGGGCAGAGGCTTTTACCGATGGAGGCAGACGAGTTTGCTAAAGGGTTTTTGCATCATGGCCGCAAGCGTCATGCTTTGGGCCTTTTTGCGGGGCAATTTTAGTGATGCCCGGAGATCAGGCCCGAGGGACCCTGGCGGAATCCATGGCCATCTGTACTGTAAACGAGGAAGGGGTCCGCTGGGCCAATGCAAGCGAGGGAAACCCCAAACCACGCCAGGGAAACGGAGTCTAAATAGCCCCCCGGGTTTTTTTCCAACCCGCCCCAAAACGGGACACTTGCGGGGGCTAAAAGGGTACCAGGTCCCTTAAACCCCCGACGTGACCCTTTCTTTTCGATGGGCGGGCCGGGGTTTCAGTGTGGTACAGAAACGTAAACCGGAAGCCCTATCCCCCGGGGCAGGCAGGAAGGGCAGGGGAGGGGCAGAGGTTTTGTATTTAAAAACGGGGAACGGGCCGGGGAGGGCCCGGGAAACAGGCAAGGGCAGGAAAAAATAAGCCCAAACGGACTGGTAAAAAAACCCGGGGAATCAATACGGAACCCAATACCTCTAAAAGCACCCCAAAAAAACCCAACAGACCCGGGAGGAAATACTTTGGGGGGGGATACCTTTTAAAAAGGAACCCACGCCCCACCAAAAACCAAAATTTTCGGGACACTGGGCTTTAAAAATTTTAAAAAGCCCCGGCGCGCCCCCGCGACGGCCGGGAAAAGCAGGGGCGCGTTCACCGGGGCGGGGGCCAGGGAAAGGGGAAAGGGGGCGCCGAGGGGAGCAGAGGGGGGGTCGCGGGCCCGCCGCAGCTGCCGCGTCCGACCCCCATGCCCGGGCCCGGGGGAAAAGGGCGCGGGGGGCAGCGGAGCCCGCGACCCCCGTGACAGCGTATATGGGGCAAATAAATGCACACAACCTATATTTTACTACAAATTACCCCACAATCAAGAGGTCAAATTAACCCTTGGTATAAAATACCCTACAGAATGAATGAGATGAAATTCAGGCATATATAGGGGTAGAATACACACACCCTATATTTTACTCCAAATTACCCCACAATCAAGAGGTTAAATTACCCCTTCGGTATAAAATACCATACAGAAAAAACAGATGGAATTTAGGCGTACATGGGGAAAATAAATGCACACACCCTGTATTTTACTCCAAATTACCCCACAATCAAGAGGTTAAATTAACCCTTGGTATAAAATACCCTACAGAATGAAAAAGATGAAATTAAGGTGTATATGCGGTTGAAATACACACACCTTGTATTTTACTCCAAATTACCCCAGAATCAAGAGGTTAAATTAACCCTTGGGTATAAAATACCATAAGGAAAAACTGATGGAATTTATGCGTACATGGAGAAAATAAATATACACACCCTGTATTTTACTCCAAATTACCCCACAATAAAGAGGTTAAATTAAACCTTGGTATAAAATACCCTACAGAATGAATGAGATAAATTGAGGCATATATGGGGTTGAAATACACACACCCTGTATTTTACTCCAAATTACCCCACAATCAAGATGTTAATTTAACCCTTGGTATCAAAATACCCTACTGAAAAAAAAGATGGAATTTAGGCATATATGGGGCAAATAAATACACACACCCTGTATTTTTCTCCAGATCACCCCACAATCAAGAAGTTAAATTAACCTTTGGGTCTAAAATACCCTACAGAAAAAAACAGATGGAATTTAGGCGTATATGAGGCAAATACATACACACACCCTGTATTTTACTCCAAATTACCCCACAATCAAGAGGTTAAATTAACCCATGTTATAAAATACCCTACAGAATGAATAAGAAGCACCAGTTATGAGCGGATCGCCTATTAATCGAATGACAAATCGGAACGACCCTCTGGGGGTTAAAGATTGCTGGAGTCTTTGAAGCTGGGACTACCATTTGTTCAGGACTAATTGGATTCATGAGGGTCTTTTCATGGGTTGCCCCCCCTGCTCAGGACTTATCACACTGCCCTTCACAGCGCCAAACAAAAATATTTCAGCTCCCTCATCTCAACCTTACACAACAACCCAAAACGCCTGTTTGACACCATCCACTCCCTTCTCAGGCCCCAAAACCTCAGGCCCTGGTCTCTGACCTCTTTT
>JAODAL010083537.1:0-11217 GCA_025379985.1 Phyllomedusa bahiana
TAAATTTAAGAAATCACAAAGTACAGGAAGAGAATTTTGGACTTGCACAAGTCTGGATCATTCTTGGGTGCGATTTCCAGATATTTGAAGGTGCCTCGCTAATCTGTATAAACAATTATATGCAAGTACAAACAAGATGGGAATGTCCAGCCACCATATTGCTCAGGAAGGAGACAGGTTCTGTGTCTCAGAAATGAACGTGCTTTGGTCTGACATGTGCATATCAACCCAAGAGCACAAGCAAAAGACTCTGTGAGGATGCTGGTGGAAGCTGGTAAGATTGTGTCATTATCCACATTGAAACAAGTACTGCATCAACATGGGCTGAAAGGCCACTCTGCCAGGAAGAATCCATTACTCCAAAAGAAACATATAAGAGCCAGATTAATGTTTTAAAATGCACACAGGAACAAAATCTTACATTTTTGGAGACATGTCCTGTATTCTGACAAAACTAAAATTGAACTGTTTGGCCATAATGACCATCGTTACGTTTGGAAGAAAAAGGGAGAAGCTTGGAAGCCTAGGAACACCATACCAACTGTGAAACACAGGGATGGCAGCACCATGTTGTTGGTTTGTTTTGCTGCAGGAGAGACTGGTGCACTTCACAAAATAGATGGCATCATGAGGAAAGAATATTATATGGCAATACTGAAGCAACATCTCAAGACATCAGCCAGGAGGCTTGAGCGGAAATGGGTCTTCTAAACAATGATCTGAAGTATACTGCCAAACTGGTTACAAAGTGGCTTAAGGATAACCAAGTCAATGTTTTGGAGTGGCCATCAAAAAGCCCTGTTCTCAATCCTATTGAAAAGTTATGGGCGAAGCTGAAAAGTCAGTGGCGAGCAAGGTGACCTACAAACATGGCTCAGTGACACCAGTTCTGTCAGGAGGAATGGGCCAAAATTCCTACCAACTATTGTGAGAAGCTTGTGGAAGAATATTCTAAACGTTTGACCCAAGTCATCCAGTTTAAGGACCATGCTACCAAATACTAATGAAATCTATGTAAACTTTTGACTTTGCTGAAAGTAATAAAAATGCCTTAAAAATTATCTCTCATTATTCTGGCATTTGGCAAATATAAATAATGTTGTAATCCTAATTGACCTAAAATGGGTAAGGTTTATTCTGATTTCATGTCAGATATGGAGAAAAACATGCATATGTGTCTTTTTATATAGTTTATGTAAACTTCTGGTTTCAACTGTATATCACATTGCATATGTTTCTTACCAGATTCTGTTGTATGGAATAGCATAGTCTAGTTTACAATGCTATTCCATAGATTTTTTTTTTTTTTTTTTGCAGTATACTGGTCAGCCAGAGGCCAAAAGACTACTCATTTGGCCTCTTTTGGGCCAATGAAGCTCAATGGATACTCTTTTGCATCTAAATGTCATTTTCATTATACAAGTCACTGTTCAGACCACACATGGAATATTGTGTACAGTTTTGGGCACTAGTGAACCGGAAAGACATTGTAGAGCTTGAACAGGTGCAAAGGCGGACAACAAAAATAATAAAAGAACTGGATGGATTACAATAACCAGAAAGATTAACAAGATTAGGGTTATTTAGTTTAGAGAAACAATAGCTTCAGGGGGACATAATAAATATGTATCAATATATCAAAACTGTAAGAGCAGTGAAATCTCTGCCAGAGTAGCTTGTCATGGTGAATTCACTAACAGAATTCAAAAAGGGACTGGATGCATTTCTATTATGTAATAATATAACAAGTTATAGTGACTAGGATTCTGGAGAGGGGTCGTTGATCCAGGAATTTATTTTGATTGCCAGATTGGAGATGGAAGGAAATTTTTTCCCTAAAATTTGGATAATTGGCTTATACCTCATGGAGGTTTTTGCCTTCCTCTGAATCAACCCTATAGCACAATAGGCTGAACTAGATGGATGTCAGTCTTTTTTTCGGCCTTACAAACTTGTAAATAATAGATATTTAGATATAAGACCATTTGTAATGTATTTACTTTTAGAAAATGGTTCTGATCTCTGGATCAATGATGCCACTATCAGTGCGTACTCTTACTTCCATTGATGCGCCATTCATGGCATATATGATTTATATAAGCATATTCTATATAAAGGCCTGTGGCACATGGGAGGATTATTTAAACAATTTGCCTCTTCTATGCTTCCCATCACACCTGTGTTGAGCATGTAGTATATTACAATATATCAGGATGCAGGATACAGCACTGGTTTCAGACAAGGTGAACAATTTAGGCAGTAAGGTATAGGGTGGCGATAAAGGGTATTACATGAGAAGGATCCTGTGAGGGTATTAGAAGAATAAAATTGGTTTGTAGAAGCGTAGCGAAAGAGATTGTAGATAAGTGTAATAAGCAGATACAAAATTGTCTGTGATGCCAGAACAAAGAACTTTGGGATATACAGTATACTCGTTGACATGCCCATGGAAAAGAAGTGCCACTTTTAAGTGAACAACACATGCATACTACATCAGGTCTACAGAGAAAAAAGAAACACAAAACAAGGTACTTATTTGTTTTTTTTTTCCCTAATGTATAACAATATTTAAAAGGGTTGCCTAAATATTTTTTAGGATACTGCTGTCCTTTTATTTTAAACTTGTAGTTATCTCCTTTCCCACCTTGCATCAAGAGCTGCACCATCCACCAGTCTACTTCCAAATGAGGACATCATCACTGCAGCCACTATTTGGCTGCAGTGGTCATGTACAGTGCCTTGCGAAAGAATTAGGTCCTCTTGAACTTTTCAACCTTTTGCCACATTTCAGACTTCAAACATAAAGATATAAAATTTTAATTTTTTTGTGAAGAATCAACAAGTGGGACACAATTGTGAAGTGGAAAGAAATTTATTGGATGTTTTAAACTTTGGTAAAATAAAACAAACTGAAAAGTGGGGCGTGCAAAATTATTTGGCCCCTTTACTTTCAGTGCCGCAAACTCACTCCAGACGTTCAGTGAGGATCTCTTAATGATCCACTGTTGTCCTAAATGACTGATGATGATAAATATAATTCACCTGTGTGTAATCAAGTCTCTGTATAAATGCACTTTCTCTGTGATAGTCTCAGGGTTCTGTTTAAAGTACAGAGAGCATCATGAAGACCAAGGAACACACCAGGCAGGTCTGTGATACTGTTGTGGAGAAGTTTAAAGCCGGATTTGGATACAAAAAGATTTCCCAAACTTTAAACATCTCAAGGAGCACTGTGCAAGCGATCATATTGAAATGGAAATCTACCAAGACCTGGCCGTCCCTCTAAACTTTCATCTCAAACAAGGAGAAGACGGATAAGAGATGTAGCCAAGAGGCCCATGATCACTCTGGATGCACGGCCGAGATCTACAGCTGAGATGGGAGAGTCTGTCCATAGGACAACAATCAGTCGTACACTGCACAAATCTAGCCTTTATGGAAGAGTGTCAAGAAGAAAGCCATTTCTCAAAGATGGCCATAAAAAGTCTCATTTAAATTTTGCCACAAGCCACCTGGGAGACACCAAATATGTGGAAGAAGGTGCTCTGGTCTGATGAAACCAAAATCCAACGTTTTGGCCACAATGCAAAACAATATGTTTGGCGTAAAAGCAACACAGCTCATCACCCTGAACACACCATCCCCACTGTCAAACATGGTGGTGGAAGCATCATGGTTTGGGCCTGCTTTTCTTCAGCAGGGACAGGGAAGATGGTTATAATAGATGGGAAGATGGATGAAGCCAAATACAGGACCATTCTGGAAGAAAACTTGTTGGAGTCTGCAAAAGACCTGAGACTGGGACGGAGATTTATCTTCCAAAAAGACAATGATCCCAAACGTAAAGCAAAATCTACAATGGAATGGTTTACAAATAAACATATCCAGGTGTTAGAATAGCCAAGTCAAAGTCCAGTTCTGAATCCAATTGAGAATCTGTGGAAAGAGCTGAAAACTGCAGTTCACAAACGCTCTACATGCAACCTCACTGAGCTCGAGCTGTTTTCCAAGGAAGAATGGGCAAGAATTTCAGTCTCTCGATGTGCAAAACTGACAGAGACATACCTCAAGTGACTTGCAGCTGTAATCGCCGCAAAAGGTGGCACTGCAAAGTATTATATTAAGGGGGCCAAATAATTTTGCACACCCCATTTTTCAGCTTTTTACTTTTTACAAAAGTATAAAATATCCAATAAATTTCGTTCCACTTCACAATTGTGTCCCACTTGTTGATTCTTCACAAAAAATTAAAATTTTATATCTTTATGTTTGAAGCCTGAAATAAGGCAAAAGGTTGAAAAGTTCAAGGGGGTCGAATATTTTCGCAAGGCACTGTACCTTTGGCTGATATCTCTTTCGGAAATAAGCTGTCTGAATGGTGAAGGCAGCCATATGCACATAACGCAGCCAATCAGTGATTGCGGTGGTGACATCCCCACTTGGAACATGAAAGAAGTATACAGAAGATCAGGGAGAGTGAGGATGGCGTACCACTAGAACAGAGGTGAGGGAAGAGGTTAGAATACATTTTTGTTATTTTAAATGGGCACTATTAGGCTAATGTACAAAAAGAAATGATGGTTTACTGGATTTATTTTCATGAACTTCAGATGAACTTCTAATTTCTAATTTGTTCCTTTAGTATTTTCTCAACCCTGGACTTAATCCAACTGTGACATTAGCTCTATCTAATACTCTATTTTTTTTCTTTTTAAATATTGATTTTATAAGCCATAGGAATATAACATTTTTGGAAAGTATTAGCTATTGTTTCTGCCCTTTAGTTTTCCAGAAACACCAAAACAATATTTTTTTGGCTCCATTGCGGCACTTAATATAAATAATCAAAACAGACACTCTTGTAAGTATTGTAGACTCATCAATTAAACTTAAAATCTTTTTTTCTCACTTACTAAAGTTTGAGAAAGTCGCTTTTGAAACTTACTTGAAATATGTTTAATTATCTCCTTTGCACCCTAACGAGAGTGAAAGGTAAGCCACATATCAACAACATTAATCATTTGTAATTGAATTACATTTTCAATATCTGAGAAAGGATTAATTTTTTGGCTGGATAATAGATTTCAAATTTTAATTATCTTCTTTATATGTGCTGGATTTTGTCTTGATGTAAGTTTTGAAATGTTTTCTTCGGAGTGTCTCTTAAGATTTCAGAAGCACTTAAATGTGCAGAAGATGATTGATGATCACTAATTATGGTTCCTAAAGATTTAGTTGTTGGATCTTATCTGTGCCAATTAAGCTCACTTTACAGATAATCCATTACATAATAAGAGACAGTTCCAGTCATTTATAAGGGCCCAGATTTTTTTAATACATACATCCTTTGCACCTTTGTTATCTATCCTTACAAATCAGCCAGTTCTTCATTTCTTTATTCTTCAGCCACTGATCCTGCCTGTTGGTGTTCCTGGTCCCCTCTGGACTTACGGAGGACTGCTGGCACCATTTGTTTTAACACAAAATAGCTAGGGATCAAGGGGGCTGTTTTTTGTGTGGTGCCTTGTATGTTCTGTCTAAACTACACCCTTGCACCACTGTATACAATTGAGTCAACTGTCATATGAACCTTTTGTTCTCAAGTGGCCATTTTAACAGCATTATAGGCCCCCAAGCATTGCAGTGCAATGGGCCCTGGCCAAAACTTTTTTGCACGTCCTAACAGCACACATACCCAGAATTCCCAAGATATGCAGTGGGGAAAATAAGTATTTGATACACTGGCAATTTTGCAAGTTTTCCCACCTACAAAGAATGGAAAGGTCTGTAGTTTACACTTCAACTGTGAGCAACACCTGAAAACTGGCTTGTATGATTTTTAAATAATTAATTTTTATTTTTTCATTAAATAAGTGTCTGATCACCTAACAATTCTGGCTCTCACAGACCTGTTAGTTTTTATCTAAGAAGACCTCCTACTCTGCACTCATTACCTGTATCAACTGCACCTGTTTGAATTTTTACCTGTATAAAAGACACCTGTCCACACCCCTCAACACCATGGCCAAAACCAATGAGCTGTCTAAAGACACCAGGGACAAAATTGAAGGCCTGCACAAGGCTCGAATGGGCTACTGCACAAATGTTTTTCATTGACCATCTGGATGATCCAAAGGAGGCATGGGAGAAGGTCACATGCTCAGATGAGACCAAATTAGATTTTTTTGGTATCAACTCCACTCGCCTTTTTTAGAGGAAGAAGGATGAATACAACCCCAAGAACCCCATCCCAACAGTGAAGCATTGGAGTGGAAATATCGTAATTTTTTGCAAAGGGGACAGGACAACTGCATCATTTTGAAGGGAGGATGGATGGGGCCATGTATAGCAAAATTTTGGCCAACAACCTGCTTCCCTCAATTAGAGCATTGAAGATGGCTCATGGCTGGGTCTTAGAGGAGGACAATGACCTGGAACACACAGCCAGGGCAACGAAGGAGTGGCTTCATATGAAGCATTTCAAGGTCCTGGAGTGGGCTAGCCAGTCTCCAGACCTGAACACAATCGGAAATCTTTGGAAGCAGCTGAAACTCAATGTAGCAGAGTGACAGTCCCAAAATCAAACATTCACCACTTGGAGCCCATATGCTTGTGGATCCTACTGTGCCAATGGATAAGATGCCCTAGATATTGCACTAAGTAATGTCAGCTGTTGTCAGAGGCTACTCTTAAGAATGCAACATATGGGTGCTCCAGTGAACTTCAGATCTATTTATGGGGGTAGAATGGAGAAAACCAAGGAAACCCCTTTAAGCCTCTACTCCTATAACATGCCCAACCCAGAAGATGCACCCCAGCCACTTTGTACTATAGGCATTGGGACACTCACTATTCCACTATTATCTTGTGGGTGTCAGAATTTGTCCTATCTGAAACATTGTCCAGAAACACTCCAATAAATGTTTTTCTTATCTTCAGGCATGTGCTAGCACGGTCTTATTGTTCAACAGAAAACAACCTACATGTGTGAAAGAAATGTGTGCTCTCTGGTAGATGATATTCTGCTTATGTAACTTGTTTTGTGGATGTTCCATCAAAACAACCTTTGAAATATTGCTTGATATGTAATTTAGCTGGGACAGCTAGAATCACAATCCCTTGGCATTGGATAAAAAATTTAAAATCAACATACAGAGATGTTTATGATTGCTTTACAAAGCTTGATTTTCTTTGGTCTTCAACCAAGGATCTCCTTTCCTTAGCAAATTTTTTCTATATTCTACTCTCCCACTTTTTAACCCAATTCTGCCTCTTCCCATCTGCTCAAAGTTTATTCAAGAGACCTGAATAAAATGAATTTTAACCCTGTCAAATATGTATTATTTTAAATTTTTAATATATCATTTGTCTTCACTAGTTTTTGTAAAGATTGGTCAATGGTCTTTTATTTTTAAAAGGCTGTTACTAAAAACTATTTAATTAAATGATAACATGGTGGCTAGAGGTAACCACAACTAGGATGACCTTAGGTCTGCGTACAGCATGCTACAACCAGGTATCAGAAAGATACAACTCTGGCCCCCCCCAAAAAATATGAAGAAAAGTATTATGTGCATATCGCTGCCTTTACCATTCAGGCAGCTTATTTCTGAACTGAGATATCGGCCAAAGGTACATGACCACTGCAGCCAAAGGTACATGACCACTGCAGCCAAATAGTGGCTGCAGTGATGATGTCCTCATTTGGAAGAAGACTGGTGGACGGTGCACCTCTGGATGCAAGGTGATAAAGGAGATAAGTACAAGTATAAAAAAAAGACATTTCTTCAATGTGTCATCAGGCGCACATTGGTCCAGGTTTGACCATACGCCTGTTCATATATCTACAGAATTTGTAATACACGGCAAAAGGCGAAGGCGAATTCATAGATGTCGCCCTAAGTTTTTTAACTGTTCAAGGTCTAAGCCTGTCTTAGACTTGAGGTTCAAGCCTAATTTCTCAAATCTGATATGTGTCAATTTATCTGGGAATAACCTTTTAATGCTTTTACCTATATATGCGATATTAAGATTGCTTTTTATGACACGATGGCCCTCATTTACTAATGTGGTTGCACAAGAAAAGTCTCTTAAGAAGTGCAAAAAATGTGACACATTTTTGGAGCAGCATGTCCCATTTATTATGGGCGTAAGACACTTTCTCCACTCTGCTCGACATATGAGTGTAAGTTACCTGAAAGTGGGTGTGACATACTGTAACAATAGGTATGACTAGAGATTGGTGAATTGATTCTAACGAAGTGGACTTCGTTTAGAATTTCAGGAAAACTTCGGTTCTGAACGAAGTCGAAGTTTGGGGTGATTCACGGGAACAAAACGTGTTTTTAAATGATAAAATGGCCGCAAGCACATGGCGTTACATGGGGCAAAGAACTCTGGGAGGGAGAAATGAACATCCTCAATGACATGTGCAGAGATTAAGCCAATCAGAGATCGGCGGGATTCTGTGACGTCAATGCGCTATATAAGTCCGTACGCGACACTGGCTGCTCACACTCCTCTCTCTGTACCATGCTGCAGCTGCAGTAGCCGAGATCTCACACAAAAGAAATTAGTTTTTAACAGCGATTTTTGGGGGGGTTTTTCACAGTTTTTATCGGGATTCTCCTTTCCTTCTAACTTTGATTCATTTTGTGGGGTTTGTAATTTAAACCCGGGGGGTTTTCCTTTTTGCTGTATATACATTTTAAATCCCATCTGGTCAGTTTGGAGCACATTGAATATCCAAAGGTTTTTAAAGGTGTTTCTGCTTTTTTTGTCAGTAAAAACTGGGTTTTTAACATACCATTTAAAATTTTTTGCTGCTAAATTCTTTTGCGAATTATACCCAAGCGTATTTGTGCTTTGTAGTCAGAAAAAAAAAAAAATGTTTTTCAAAACCCCAAAAAGAGGATATTTTTTCCCGGTGTTCCCTTTTGATATTTTTTTTCGGAAGGTTAAATTTGCTTGTTTTTTTTTGTAGTCAGTAAAAACCGGGTTTTAACACGCCCCAAAACCAGTTAATTTTTCTTGGTGATTTTCTGTTGCGAATTTATTTTCAAAGGGGTTTCCAAAAAAATGTTAGGGGTTTTCTGGAGTTAAAATTTTCTGGGTGTTATTTTCTATACAGATATCTTATTAAACAGATCTGTACTTTTTTAACAACAGTTTTAGAAGAGAGGTGGCAGGCTCTTCACATGCGAGGACAGGGCTAAAAATTCCTGGAGCGGCAAGGTGCAGCACAGTAAAGGGACGGTTTGCGCAGGGATCCTCGGTGAGGGCCAGAACGCCGGTGTATTGGCGCCATGTGTTTCCAGCAAAAAAGGGTTTTTGATTGGTTGACTAGGTCATCCCTTCCTCCCAGATGCATCGAAACCCCCGCCAAGAGTCGGTGGGAACGTCAGACAAACCCTTATTTGGGATGGGCCCCGGGAACGTAAGCGGCTTCACCCGTCCTCAACCTGCCTCTGTCCCCTCGGTTCTCAGCAAGGATTACTATGTGGTTGGGGCTCAGGCCCCTATACGCGGGATGAAAAAAATTGAGGGCAGTCAGCAGTACTTGGGACGAAAAAATTGGGCCCTATCCCGTTTTTGCAGTAGGCTTTAAAGTATGAATGTGGGGGAGTGGCATGGGGGTTTATGGGTTTTAAGGGGTTTAGCCCCCGCATACCAAGGGCCCTTTAGGGGACAAACAGTTTAAAACTAAGACAATTTAAACGATGATGATGTTGCCCACCGCACTTGGGAAACCCGGGGGAAGCAAGGGTTAATCATGGAGGGAAAAAGAGGTGTCAGCTTGCGCCTAAGGCGCGGTGCAGGGAGTGGGTGGTGGCTGTGAGTCAGGGGGTAGCAGCAGTGTGAGGTCGAACCCAAAAGCGGCCGGGGGGTAGAAACCCGCTTCGCGGCCCAAAGAAAGTGCGGCCGGGGGGTCGCGAGGCGGGGGGTAGTGGTCCTCGGCGGAGCGTGGGGGAAAACCCCAATCGGGGGTGTGGCGTTCATTGCAAAAGACACCGGGGAGCCGATATGGGTTATGTAGAATCTGTGGCAGAATTGAAGGTGGCCAGGGGCTAACGTTGAAACCAGGGCCCCTGCTTTTAACAATGCGCGTCACCATCCGGTGGTCGGGGGAAAAAAACGTGGCAGATTGGTGGTCCATCCAGCCGCCGCAAAAACGCAGCGGGGGGCCCAGTGGCACGCATGCCATTGGCCGTCAAGGCCCCACACCTTGCAGAAGGGAGCTGTTTCTCTTTGCCATATCTCCCGGTCCAGTTGTCCTGCCCCTCGCCCGCAGTCGTTCAGCGAGGCGATTTCAAAGAGGGCAACAGTATGCGTCAAAACCATCCTAAGGTGAGAAGCTGACCGTGTCCTGTCCAAATTTTGGTACTGCAGTCCCTCCTTTTCCAAAAGGGACTTGCAGTTTAGAAACTAATGGCTTGTGCCGAGCCGAGATGGAGGTTCCAAAAACGTAATTTTTTTCCAAAAAGGGGAGTACCGCACTTCATAAAATAGTAGAACGAAGGTGGGCCAGTCCTTCTTATCAGTTTGTTCCAAGGGGCACCCAGCCGGAGTTGGGGCTGTAACTAGGGCGGGCCAGTTTCATGTCATTTACGGCCCATGGGTGAAGTGCTTCCGCCCAGGCACCCCACAACTTGGACAGGAGATGCCCCTTTCTCCTCAAAATTTTCAAATGGGTCTTGCGCCAAAAGACGCCTCCTCCCTCCCACCACCACCCCCTCGCCTCCCCAAGTAGTGTCCATCTTTCCCCTGTGTAGGGGGCCCCGTGTCAGCAGTTCTTTCACCCGGGTTGCCTCGGCGAACGAAGTCCCAGGGGAGGGGCTGTTCGCATATGCAGTAAAAAATCGTGTGTGGTTTCTCCGCGGGCCAAATGCAAAAAAAGGAACCATGGTGCCGGACAAAAGGAGTAAATGGTGTCCCCGCTGCACGGGAAAGGTTGGGCCATGGCCCTGCTGGCGCAGTGTTCAATCTGGTTGTGAAAAGGTTTCCCGAAGTCTTCCAACCCCAAACTCCCGAAGACTGAAAATGGCCCGGAAATGTGCTTGCACTTCATCCTTCCTACCCCAAAAGGGGGAACACCCTCCTCGAGTTGCAAGCGGCAGAACGGCCTCCCAATACACCTATAGCGATGTTTCCCCCCTTGGAATTTCAGCCTGCAATTTGGACGACTGTATGAACAGAGAAAGGCCATTAACGATTTTT
>JAODAL010083538.1:0-11217 GCA_025379985.1 Phyllomedusa bahiana
TGCTATTGGTAAGTTTCCCAGCAAAGACATACTGTCTATAATTTTGGGGGGAAGGTTAATTTAACTTTTGATAGATAGAATATCTATCACTGAACAATATCATCAAGCCCTATCTCTAAAATATACTTTTTATTAATAACCTTTTAAATAGGTTGCAAAACACCACCATACTTAAAGGGGTGTCTCGCTACAATGATTGGGTTTTAATTTAAAGATCTTTAAAAAACAAAGCATGCTCTTGCAATATACTGTTCTTACAAATGTCCTACTGATTTTGAGCACCCCTTTTAGTATTACTACATCAGCTTCTAAAATTTCATAGAGCCCCCCTGTTGATCCTTATTTACTGGCGTCAGGTCTAAGACTCATCACCTTAAGACGGTCAAAGCAGAGAGCCCCCTCCCGCACAAATGTTTCGGATGGAAGGGAGGGGGGGGGAGGACTCGGGCATCTTTTTCCATGCGCCGGGTTAAACCCCTGTTGCCCCCCTGCTTCCTCCTGCCTCTACACAGAAGATGTGACAGCAGTGACCCTGTCGTTCTATAAAAAGATTGTCTTTGGGAACGTGCATACTAATACTTACAGATCAGGCATGTAATCTTTAGCTCTCCTGTATTAGGAGACATCCTGAGTATAGTAACACTGCCCTTTTTTGTTGCGGGAGATGTGGAATTTGGTAATAAGAGGGAATAGGAACACATCATCCCCTCTGCTCTTTTTTCACACACTTCAATTTTCCTCCTAAACTCATAGATAAACCCCTCCTTAACGACCTGGGCAGCACACACAGGGAACCCTGAGAGCAAACCTCTCCCCCCCCCGTATAAATTTAACGTACTGCCTGTGTGCTGATTGGGAGGGGGGAGAGGGCAGAAGAGACAGACCAAGAAGCAGCCCCCTCAGTTCAACTTCCAGGCCCGACGGGCTGAAAGCTCGTAATAACAACCCTTTAACCACTAAAAATTAAAAAAAAAAAAATAATTACTTATCCCTTACTCTTTCCCTGCAAAAACCCTAGAAAAATGGCCGGGTTCGTCCTGATAAGGACGGCCCCCACCTCTGGAGGCTGCCCTATTGCCACACTATATAAATCCCTATTTGTATATACTTCAAACACTATCACTTAAAGGGAAACAAAAGAATTGCCAGAAAAGAGAGATAAAATATCAAGAAAACAAACGGGGGTTCATCAAGGGATTTCAAAAGTGCGGAATACAGATAACTCCCATAGCAGATAGATGACCGATAGTTGTGGTTTTTGGGGGGGAGAAACGCGTCGGGATAATTGGACCACATTTAAAGGCCCATTAGGGATGTTTGGACTATATCAAGAAGCATCTTAAGGTCGTATGTTGAATGCTGTTTATCTATCCATATGTTCAGGTTCCCTGCAATTAATCTACTGTATCCTAGCACATTAAGAGTTGGTTAATATAGTCTTGATATTTTATCTCCTCTTTCTGGCAATTCTTTTGTTTCCCTTTAAGTGGTAGTGTTTGAATTTTATATAAAATAGGGATTTATATATTTGGGGCAATAGGGAACCTCCAGAGGGGGGCCGCCTTATCAGGACAACCCGGCCATTTTGGGGGGTTTTTTTTGCGGGGAAAAAAGGGATAGAGTAATTTTTTTTTTTTTTTAAATTTTAGGGGTTTAAGTAGGGTTGTGTTTTGAAACCCTTTTTAAAAAGGTTATTAATAAAAGGTATTTTTTTAGAAAGGGGTTGATGATATTTGTTATGATATCTTTTGCACAAAACCCTTTTTGATAGAGTTTTTTTTTAATTTTTCTGAGACAGAATATCCAAAATAAAACCCAAAATCCTTTGTAAAAATTTAAAACAATTTATTAGCATTTTGCTGGAGAAATAAGTATTGACCCCTCTGGCAACAAGACTTTAATACTTTGGGGGCAAAAACCCTTGTTGCAAGCCAGCAGTCAGACGTTTTTTTTGTAGTTGATGATGAGATTTGTGCAATTTAGGGGAATTTGGGCCCTCCCTTTTGCAGACATCTCCAAATCATTAAGATTTTGAGGCCGAATCGCAAAACTCAGATTTCAACCCCCCATATGTTTTCTATGGGATTCAGTCTGGGGCTGGCTACCACTCTAACCTTTAATGTGCCCTTTTTTTCGCCCCTTCCTTTTTTGCCTTGGCTTATTTTTGGGTCGTGCTTTTTAAAGACCCACCAAACCCATTTTTAATGTCCGGTAGAGGGAAGGAAGGTTTATGGGGAATTTTTTCAGTACTGGCCCATCCATTCCCCTTGCAGTGAATTTGTCCCCGGGACCCTTTTGATGAAAACACCCAAAAAAAAATTGTTTTCTACCCCCATGCTGACAGTGGGGGATGGGGTTCTTTGGGTCATAGGCAGCAAAATTTCTTTTTCCCCCACACAAGGCGATTAGTTAATGCCAAAGAGCTCATTTTGGGCTCAGTGACCACAGCCCTTCTCCCCAATCACTCCAGAATCATCCAGGGGTTTCAATTTGGGAAAAATTGACGGCCCACATCGCCTTCCTGAGCAGGGGGAAAATTGTGGGGCCGCAGGATTTTAAATCTTATTGGTAAAGCGTTTTAAAACCAAAGTTTTTTCCCGGTGACTGTGGTCGCAGCTCTTTGAATCATTTAAAAAGTTTTCCCCCCATGTAGTTTTAGGGTGACCTCTCACCCCCTCATGATCAAGGACCCCCCCCGAGGTGAATTTTGCATGGTTCCCCAGATCGATGTCAATTGACAGTGGTTTGTATTTCTTTTCCATTTTCTTCTATTTTCACCAAACATTTTTCCCCTTTTTCACCCAGCATCTTATTTAGGTTTTTTAAGCCCATTCCACTTTGTGCAGTCTATGATTTTGCCTGACACCTTGAAAGCTCTTGGCTTCCCCATTTGAAAGGTTAGAGTCTGACGTTTAAATTTGTGTCTGTGGACAGGAGTCTTTTTAAAAGCTACTATTTAACACAGTTCTTTAATGCAATAAAGAGTTGATTAGGAACATCTAACTGGTCTGTAAGAGCCAGAACTCTTAATGGTTGTTAGGGGATCAAATACTTATTTCTCTCAAAATGCAAAAAAAATTTATGTAATTTATACAATTCTGGATTTTATTTTGGATATTCTATCTCTCATTGTTAAAATTAACCTACCCTTAAAATTATAGACTGTTCATGTCTTTGTCAGTGGGCAAACTTACACAATCGCAAGGGATCAAATAATTATTTCCTTCACTGTATGTAACAGGGACCCTTTAATTAGAAATGAGTATTTTTCTTAAAACCAATATTCGTATAAAAAAAAGACAATATTTATTTTTTATTTCAGCAGTCCTATGCAATTAAAAATAACATGTAAAATATTGTCTTTTTCTAATTAGTATAGAGATAAACCTCCTAGCTCCTTATCTGCATGCAATCTTATTACAAATGGTAGGTAAAGACAAAAATGATTACTCTATTGTCCTCAGGACAGATATGAGACTAGACCACTGGGCAATGAAAAGAGCAATACATGAAAGGAAAATAGGGTAATTTTTTGGGGGAGGAGGGAGGGGTTCTTCACACTTTTCAGATCCAGCTTACGCTTCTCAGGCCCATAGTGAGCATGATAGAAGAACCATCAAGCAATCCTCTCACTGCTGTGCTATCAGAGCTCAGAGAGGGGAAGTCAGAGATACTAGCCAGGAAGTCATATACATAGGGGAAAAATTTCTATGGTAGTGTCCCGTCAGAGGAGGTGCAGTGGGCCAACCAGCCCACTGTCCCTGCCTACTTGGCGTGCTGCCCTAGATGGCAGACCCCAACTGGACGACAGCCCCTACGCTGCTAAGTGCAGGGCCGTCAGGGAAAAACACAGAGACAATCAGTCCGGGTCGGCAACGGTGCGGTAACGGATAAGTCAAGAAACGTCATCCAAGTGGAAGGTCAGAAACAAGCCGGGGTCCAAACACGATCAGGAGCGCAGTACAAAATCAGAGGCAAAAACGAGATCAGAAACACAGGAAGACAACTAACACAACTATAAGGAAACAGCAAGGGAACACCTTTGACAGGCAAAGCCTGGAGGAACTGAGGAGGTTTAAGAGGTCTGCCCGGACACCGCCCCTCAGCTGATTGGTGCGGCATCCAGGCCTCCGATTGGTCCTGAGGGACACACTCTCAGTTGGGAGAGGCTGCAGAGCTGTCACTCCTAGCTCAGGAGCAGCACCTCTCCCAGGGTGTGGTCAGAGGGCAGACCTATTAACCCTCGCAGGTCGGGTGGAAGGCTGCCCAGATGAACGTATCCTGACAGGTAGTTTCCCTTTAAAAGGCAGGTCTGATATTGTTCCTCCATTCTGTGCCCTTCTCCTGTACATGGGGGCAGCACTTCATTGGCAGCAGGATGCCACTTAAAGCAAGGATCTCTAGGAATTGGCCTGATATTATCTGCCTTCCTGTGGTTGATCCAGTTTTCAAGTTTGAGCCCTGTCTCGCCTCCTGTGGCCTGTCCAGCCTGATAGACCTGCTGAGCTTGGCTTGAATATTAAACACAAGCTCCAGTTCACCTGGATTTGTCCTCTCTGGCTGACCAACTGAACAGCTGTTGCATGACTAACCTTCAACATCTACATAACTGTTGTGTCCTGATGCAAATTGTCAAATAGTCTCCAAAAAAATGGGAATGGATAGAGGTGCGTTCGTCCACCAAAGGAGAAAGGGACGCTGTGGGCTGTTGAAAAAAGAGCGCAGATCGGGTCCTATGTAGACACACACCAAATGTAAAGGATAGGTCGGGGTGCTCCCTTTTCCCTCTGTACTTTTGATCGGTACACTCTTTTGAAACGTTTGTTCTCTATACAAGACTAGAGATGGCACTCCGTCCGGGGTTCCCGCCCCCGGGGTTCCACAGGACGCCAGTATAGTAGGGAGAAGTTCAAGCGTACCTGGCCCGGATTTGGGAGCGGGGTTACGGACTAAAAACCCGGGGCACTATGGGGACTAGGCCTTAAATGAATTTAACAAAAAAAAAACTTAAAAAAAAAATTTAAACCTTTCCAGGAAAACCCCCTCCCAAAAATGCCATAATCAATTCGTTTTAAAAAATGCCCCCAAAAAGCGGGGGCAACAAAACAATAAACTTCACAAAAGAATAAAACAATCAGCAAAATCCTTAAATAGCCATTTAAATAAAAGTTTATAGGAAATTTCAAAAAATTACAAAATATAAAAAATAGGGATAGTGAAAAAACGTTTATAAAAATTCAAACAAAACAATTGAAAAAGAAATTTCCCTTTTAAAAAAAACCCTACCCCCAAAAAAAATTTAAAAAATTAAAAAAAAAACTTTTTTAAAAAAACATCCCTCCCCCAAACCAGGGGTTTTAAAAAGAACTTTTTAAATAGACCCAAAAACCTCCCTTTTGCCTAACCGTGGCCATCAGCAATATTTTCAGCAATTCTTTAAAATCGGGCTAAAAAAAAAAATTTTGGGGACCCGCTATTATGGACCTCTAGAAAGTGGGGGGGCGGGCTGTAAGAAGTCTGCCGTTCTTTACAAACCGGTGATTAACTACTTTCTACGGAAAATTTTTTTGCGGGGAAAAATTGGAGGGCCTGGATTTTTACAGATAGAAAGAAACCTGAAACAGTAATTTCCTTTTATTTTAAACTCCCCTTTTTTAAAAGACTTGAAAATTTTATAAAAATTTTGCTTACAAAAAATTTGCAAAAGGGGTTCAACTTACCTTTTTTTTTGCTGAATTTTTTTCCTTTTTCCGGGGGACTTTTCCCAGGTTTTAATTTAAACGGCGAGCTTTTTTTTTAAACCCCAAAACGCCTTGGCGATAAAACTCCCGGGGCCCTAAGGCTTTGCAGGGGTCCCCGTACCCCCCCCCCCCACAGCCCCCCGGGGTGTTAGCGGCTAAGGGCGGTAACAACCCGGCAAAAACCCCCGGCGGGAGGCCCCGCCCCGTGCGCTTTTTTTACCCCCTCGACCCCGCAAAAATTCCCGGGCATCAAATGAACCCGATCGGTCCCCTCACCGACTGTACGGTCATGGCACCGGGCGCAGCAATGCCCCCATCCACGACCGGGCATGGTGGGGGGACCTTTGAAGGCCCCCCCAACTTCCCCCTGGCCGGTTTTCCCCACTTCCGTCCACAACGGGAGGGGGGGAAACCGCCTTTTTTGTACACCCAATGCATTCATATGCAAGCATTGGGTTTGTATTAACAAATCGCGCCCCCTATGTCAAGTGCCATAGGGGGGCTAAATTTTTCAGTAAAAAAAAAAAAAAAATAAAGTTTTAAAGTACAAAAAAAAAAAAAGATTAAAGTTCAAATCACCCCCCTTTTCGCATTTTACAAAAAATCATTAAAATAATAAAAAAATTACACAAATTTGGTATCGCCCCGCGTCCGATCTATAAAAATATAAAATCATTTACCCTATGCTGAACACCCCTAAAGAAAAAAAATTCCAAACGCCAAAATTGCGTTTTTTTTGGCTTTTAAAAGTCACTTAAAAAATGGGATAAAAATGATCAAAAAAGTACAATTCATTCCAAACTGCTAGCGAAAAAATAAAAACTTCAGCCCGCAAAAAATGCCCCCTCACGACGCCGTAGGTGTTTATTTCAAAAAATTTTTTGGGGCGCAAAAAAAATGGCGACGGGCCAAATTTCAAAAAAAAGAAAATGTTTGGGAATTTTTTTATGGTACCAAAACATATGGGGAAACCCCCAAGTTTTTTGGGATTTTCCGGGTGCGTATCAACCGTAACTACAGATAACACATTTATTTACCGAAATTGAAAAACCGTAAAAGAAAACCCCCTCGAACAGGGGAAAAATAAAAAAAATTCACAATTTGCCCACTTGGAATTTTTTTGGCGTTTCCCAGTAAATTCTTAGTAAGGAATAACCCATTTTAAAAATACATCTTGTCCCTCAAAAAAAAAGCCCACCAAAAGTGTCTATGAGGGGAAAAATAAAAAAGTTATGGCTTTCAGAAGGCCGGAGGGGAAAAAAACAACGTGTCACCTAAAAAAAACGCCGATCATTAAGGGGGTTTAAAAAATCTGATTTTCTATAAAAAAGTGGGGGCTGCAGGTATGACATCTTTCAAACCCGGATCACGGAGTAGAATATTCCACTGTCTATGGACAATTTCTTGCATTTCTCTGAACTGGCTATTGTGAGTAGTAATAAAACATAAACTAAAATCCTTATCTTTTTTTATTTTATCTTTGGGGTTCAGGTATTTTTTCCGAGTAAGGGGGTTTTCCTTTTTTACGAGCTCCTTCTAATAATTCACTGGGATATTTCCTTTGTTTGACTTTGTCCGTTAGGGTATCCGCTTGAATGTTGAACATTTTTTCCTCAGTACAATGTTTTTTGAGTCTCCGATACTGTCCAAAAGGAATGTTCTTCACCCATTTTCTTTGGTGGTTTGAGTTGAAGATTAAATAATTGTTGGAATCAGTTTTTTTGAAAAATGTTTTAGATGCCACCTTTCCATTGTTAATATAAAGATGTAGATCTAAAAAGATTAATTCTTGTTGGTGGACCGTAGAAGTGAATTTAATTAATACCCCATATATTATTATTAAAAAGTTCAACAAATTGGTGGAAAGTATCGGAGGAACCATCCCAAATAAATACAAGATCATCTATAAAACGCTTGTAATAAATAATGTTGTTAAAATAGAGGTTAGGGGGGCTACAATAAAAATTTTTCCAAAACCCCCCAAAAAAAAGATTTGCCACGAGGGGGCTATCTAGTCCGCACGCTGTTCCCACTTTTTTATGGAAAAAGGGTGGGTGAAAAGTAAAAAAATTATTTTTTAAAATTAGTTCTAATCCTTTTAGTAAAAAATCTTTAAAAATTTCAGGAAAAATGGGTTCATTATTTAAAAAGCTTGAAACTGCTTCAAGACCCAGCTCATGTCTAATATTAGTGTATACTTAACGTTAAGGGACGCTAGTATATACCTCCGTCGAATTGCATACCCACTAAACAGGGCAGGACGAGGGGTAGGCCAAGGTAGGCGACCCCTAGGGCGCCTACCTCACCCTACCCCAAGGGGGCGCGGGCGGGGCCCCGACCCCGCCGGGGCCCAGGCCGCTGCCATGGGCCGAAGCGCCGGCGGTCTCTGTACCGCTCTGCGGAGCAGAAGCAACGCTCCCTCCCCCCAAAACAGTGTGGGGCCCGCTCCCCGGGGGAAAATCGGGGATCCCCGGGTGACTCAGGCCGACACAGGGGGGCCCCCGGTCCCCATAGCGCTGAGACCCCCGCGGCCCCGTGCGCCTCAGCCGAAAGGGTCGCGATAAGGATTCACGCACGCGCCTCTCCCCTCGGCGCACACGCGTCACGGGGCCGTGCCCCGAGGAGCGCCGGGGGAGCCGCGGCTGAAGAGGACAGAAAGAAGTGCGCCCCCGGGGAATTTGGGGGAAGTTTTTAATGTTGTTGTTTTTAATGCCTGCTTGGGGCCCCCTATATTCGGGCCGTGGCCCCCATAAACCCTCCTGTTCCCCCTATATCCCCCCTGCGGCCCCTATATTGCCTGCCTCGGCCCCTAAATGCCTGCCTGCGGCCCCCTAAAATGCCTCCTGGGGCCCCCTATAATCCTGCCTGGGCCCCCCATATCCCGCCTGCGGCCCCATAATGCCTGCCTGTGGCCCCCAAAACGCCTCCTGTGGCCCCCAAAATATCCCGCCTGCGGCCCCCATAAGCCTCCTGCGGCCCCATAATCCCTGCGGCCCCCTAAATGCCTCCTGTGGCCCCCTATATCCGCCTGGGGCCCCCATAATCCCCTGCCTGGGGGCCCCCTAAATGCCTGCCTGGGCCCCCTATATCCTGCCTGCGGCCCCCCATAATGCCTGCCTGGGGCCCCCTATAAGCCTGCCGGGGGCCCCCAATCCTGCCTGGGGCCCCCATAAGCCTGCCTGTGCCCCTATAACCTCCCTGTGGCCCCCTATATTCTCCCTGTGGCCCCCATACGCCTCCTGTGCCCCCTAATCTTCCTGTGGCCCCATAATGCCTGCCTGCGGCCATCTATAATACCTGCCTGGGCCCCCATAAGCCTGCCGGGTGCCCCATACCCTGCCGGGTCCCCCCATAACCTCCTACCCCCATACGCCGTCTGGGGTCCCCATAGCCTGCCTGAGCCCTGTACGGCTGCCGGGGCCCCTATATGCCTGCCTGTGGCCCCCAAAAACCCTCCTGGTGCCCCCATAGCCTGCCTGGTGCCCCCCTACGCCGCCTGTGGCCCCCCATACGCCCCTGAGGCCCATACCCTGCCTGAGGTCCCATACGCCTGCCTGTGGCCCCCATACCCTGCCTGGGGTCCCAAACCCTGCCGGGCCCCCCAAAACCCCTCCCTGTGGCCCCTAAAAACGCCTCCCTGTGGCCCCAAAAACCCGCCTGCCTTGGCCCCATACGCCTACCTGAGCCCCCAAAAACCCTCCCCTGAGCCCCCAAACGCCTCCCTGAACCCCTAGCTATATTTTTGGGCCTGACCCCTAGCTAAAAACCCTGCCTACCCCCTATATTATATACCACCTTCAAGGACAATATCTTTACCTCCCTGACTGAAGGCATATCATATACCTGTCTGACTAAAGGGGGCTTATATACCTATAAAAAGGAGTTGCTGGGAAAAGTGAGGATTCTAAGATATTTTTCCAAATCCCAGGGGCGATCTTGGCCGGGAGCAAATTGGGATGAAGGGAAACCGATGGGGAAGAAAAGGGAAAATGAACGACCTGTCAGAAAAACGCTCCCCGGGGAGTCACAAATGTAACTGCAGTGAAATCCCTTATATTTCTGCAGAGCCTACATACAACTTATCACCACTATAGTCACTGTATGGCGGTGGTATATGTTTTCAGAGCCTGGTACAGCTAATACACATGTGGGGGTTGCGTCAGTCAGGGGGCTGGCAATTTTTGACCTTAAAAGTAATAGTTTTGGGGCTTTGGTTTTGAGGGGTGTTTTTAGTAACAATCCTTCGCCGGTAGATTTGCTCCATTATCGGGGGGATTATTCGTGACTGTTATTTTTGGGAACACGTCTACGGAGGGGGCATTTGAAAAAGCAAATTTGTCAGGGCCGATTTTCATTGTGCAGTGACTGCTGAGGAATGGAAAGGGGGCTATGTGGAAAGTGCAGAAAATTAGTGACGGACCGGCGCAGGGGTGAGGGAATTAGTGTGTGTGTGGGGGGGGTATTTTTTTTTTAAACGAGGGGGGGGGGGGCCCCCGCGCCATTGGCTGACTCGCCTAGGGCACCAAAATGCCTAGTCCCGGCCCTGCCACTAAATCTCGTGAAACAGAATCCGAATCCTTTAAAAAACTTGGCAAGCATTCCACTAAGGGTTGTAACTGTAAATCAATAAAATGGGATAGGTTAGAAAGAACTGAATTCACTCCTGAAATTTTGGATTCCGGGGGGGGGGGGGGGGGGGGGGGGGGGGGGGTTTGGGGGGGAAACTTTGGTACTTTTGGCAAATGATAAAAAAAATGGGGGTTTTTGCTGTTAAAAATTCCTTTTTTTTCTTTTTTGATGATATTCTCTTCAAAATCTTTTTTAAAAAATCCTCTAGGGGTTTTTTTTAATTTGTCATGGACTGTTGGAGAAACTTTTTTGTAGTAGAATTCATTGTTTAGAATTTTTAATGCCTCATTATTATATACATCATAATCTTGCACCACTACTGCCCCACCTTTATCTGCATTACGGATAACTATATCTTTGTTGTTGGATAACTGTTTTAATACTGCAAATTCCTTTTTATTAAGATTTGTCTTAGAAGGTAATTTTTTTCTTATCTTTCTTAGATCTTCAGTTACAAAATCCAAAAAAAACGGGATATAATTCCCCTGGGAAAATGTAGGATAGAACTTCGAAACAGGCTTTACTTCTGCCCCCTAACTAAAACCCTTTTCGGTAATCCTCAGGATTTATCACCTTTGTTATTCCCCGCAATTTTTTTTTTTTGTTGAGAAATCTTTTAAGGGTTAACTTTCTAATAAATTTGCGTAGATCTTGAAACACTACAAAGTCATCTATTGTGTTGTCAGGCCTGAAACCCAGCCCCTTACGGAGAATATCCTCTTCTATTGGGGATAACTTATATTTTGATAAATTAAAAAAATTTTTTCGTTTTTTCCTGTTTTTCTTTTTCAACTTGTATAAGTTCTTTTTTAATTGTTTTCTCAGGAGATTGGGACTAATTTTGTAA
>JAODAL010083539.1:0-11216 GCA_025379985.1 Phyllomedusa bahiana
TTTATAAAGAAGAAGATCGGTGAGTGTCGCTTATATTCTCTACCATTTGGATTAACATTGGGACGTGTATATATAAAAGCTGAGCACCGCTGAAACTGGATGATATTGCGGGGTGTCTGAGTTAAGTATTAATCCTTATGGAGTGAATCATGTGTGTTAGTGCCGCCTGACTGTCTTGAGTTTCTGTTATAACTTGTTATACTATTACATCTAGAAATGTATCCAAACCCTTGTTGAACTCTGTTAGTGAATTCACCATGACAATTTCCTCTGGCAGAAAGTTCCACAGTCTCTCCGCTCTAACAGTAAAAAATCCCTTTCTATGTTTATGTAGAAACCTTCTTTCCTCTAGATGCAGTGGACGCCCCCTTGTTCTAGATACAGCCCTGGGTATAAATAGATCTTGGGAGAGATCCCTATATTGACCTTTGATGTATTTAAACATATGTATTATGTCCTCCCGAAGCCGTCTTTTCTCTAAACTAAATAACCCTAATCTTGCTAATCTTTCTGGGTATTGTAGTCCACCCAGTCCTTTTATTATTTTTTTGCCGCCTTTGTACCTGTTCAAGCTCTGCAATGTCTTTCCCATGTTGACCCATTGCTCCTGACCACTCTGTGTTTATGTCCTGGCTGCCATCTTCTGGCTCCTGGAAGCCTGTGCTGCCGTACCTGTAGCCACGCCTGTCTGCTACAACCCGTCATTAGTTACAGTTGTCTGGGACCCGCCACCTCTGCCTGTTCCAGCAGTTCTACGCCTGGTACCTTGGCTGTCATCATGAGTGGCTACGTTAGGGGTAGCGACCTGGGAGTGCTCTGGAGCAAAGTCAATCCCGCTGTGTGGTGGGCTCTGGTGAATACCGGGGGGCTCCATAAACCCCGCTTCCTGGCATGGTCTGAAAGTGAAATTGAGATAGCTCCAGTCTTGGCCACGTAGCCAATTAAATACTGCAGTCAGTGTGATAGTGGCACCTAAACTGTTAGAAAGTGGCCCAGCACCCACAAAAAGTTGCATATAACCAAAGCTGATAACAATAAGGCTTGGTTCACATATTCGTTTGAGGTTCTGTTTGGAACCTCCATGGCATGTTCAGCAGGGACACAGCAGTGGAAACCTAATGGACCTGTTGTAATCAATAGGGTCTGCTGTGCGCCTTGAGTGTCCGTTATGTAATGGATCCTTTTGTTTCTGTTTTCACCGCCGTGGCGCAAGTTCCAAATGGACACTCCAACCAAGCCTAAAAAGTGCACATCAACTCATTAATAGAACAAGTCCTGACATTGTTACGGTAAAAAAATAACAAAACTATATAAATTGGGTATTGCTGGAATTGTACCGACTTTCAAAATGAAGATAACATGTTATTTATACTGCACAGTGAACTCCATAACAAAAGATCCCTCCAAAATTGTGCAACAGCATTTTTTTTCCAGTTCGATCACCTGTGACCATCACACAGGACATGTGATCCTGGTATCCAGGTAACAGTAGTGTATGGAGGAGCAGAACTTCTCCAGTATTACCACCTCCAGCAGCGTCTTATCATGTGACCACCGCACAGGTCATGTGACCCTGGTATCCAGGTAACAGTAGTGTATGGAGGAGCAGAACTTCTCCAGTATTACTACCTCCAGCAGCGTCTTATCATGTGACCACACAGGTCATGTGACCCTGGTATCCAGGTAACAGTAGTGTATGGAGGAGCAGAACTTCTCCAGTATTACCACCTCCAGCAGCATCTTATCATGTGACCACCACACAGGTCATGTGACCCAGGTAGCCAGGTAACAGTAGTGTATGGTGAGCAGAACTTCTCCAGTATTACTACCTCCATCAGTGTCTTATCATGTGACCCCTATACAGGTCATGTGACCCTGGTATCCAGGTAACAGTAGTCTATGGAGGAGCAGAACTTCTCCTGTATTACTACCTCCAGCAGCGTCTTATCATGTGACCACCACACAGGACATGTGACCCTGGTATCCAGGTAACAGTAGTGTATGGAGGAGCAGAACTTCTCCAGTATTACTACCTCTAGCAGGATCTTATCTTGCAACCCGGATGTGTACTTCACTACGTTTTCTTTTATATTAACCTATAAAAACCCTATTACTTTTTAAATTCCCCTGTCAACAACCTAGATACACCCCTAAAATAAAATTTGTCCATGTCACAAAACAATTCCTAACATAGACTAGATTAAATAATAGGATTCTATGCAAAACTAAAATTAAATACAAAAAGAGGAAAAAAAATGTTGCCAGTGTCTTATGATGAGAAGGGTTAAAAAAAAATCACCATGCAAGATCACTGCAGTTTGCTAAAGAAGTAGAAGCCAAACAGGGGGGAATGTTTCACGTGACGCAAAATGGCATAAACTGCAGAGGAATGGAGGCATGCATGGGCATCGTCCACTGCAGAGGAATGGAGGCATGCATGGGCATCGTCCACTGCAGAGGAATGGAGGCATGCATGGGCATCATTCACTGCAGAGGAATGGAGGCATGCATGGGCATCGTCCACTGCAGAGGAATGTAGGCATGCATGGGCATCGTCCACTGCAGATGAATGGAGTCATGCATGGGCATCCTCCACTGCAGAGCAATGGAGGCATGCAGGGGCATCGTCCACTGCAGAGGAATCGAGGCATGCATGGGCATCGTACACTGCAGAGGAATGGAGGCAAGCATGGGCATCATTCACTGCAGAGGAATGGAGGCATGCATGGGCATCATTCACTGCAGAGGAATGGAGGCATTCATGGGCATCGTCCACTGCAGAGGAATGGAGGCATGCATGGGCATCGTCCACTGCAGAGGAATGGAGGCATGCATGGGCATAGTCCACTGCAGATGAATGGAGTCATGCATGGGCATCATACACTGCAGAGTAATGGAGGCAAGCATGGGCATCATTCACTGCAGAGGAATGGAGGCATGCATGGGCATCGTCCACTGCAGAGGAATGGAGGCATGCATGGGCATCGTTCACTGCAGAGGAATGGAGGCATGCATGGGCATCGTCCACAAAGGAAATCTCTCCTAAAGCTCATGGGCAAAAGAGCCCGCCTACAACATGCCGGGGCCCATGATAAAAAAATATGAAGACTAGTGGGACTCTGTACTCTGGAGTGATAAGACCAAGATGAACGTTTTTGGACCTGATGGTTTCAAAACTGTATGGCATTGCAAAGGGGAAAGGTACAAAGGAAAATGGATGATGCTAAGGCTATGTTCACACGGCTTATTTCGGGACGTATTTACGGACGTATTTACATCCGCAAATACGTCCCGAAATACGTTTCAAATAATGAACAATTAGATTAGCATTGATTCCAATGTAAAATACGCCTCGTCATTCACACGAGGCGTATTTCCGTGACGTATTTGCGAGGGTAAATACGTCCGTAAATACGATCGTAAAATTAAGTCCCCTGTCACTTATTGAGGTGTATTTTGCAAAGTAAATCCCCATAATAAAGAATGGGGAATGTATTTACGACGCACGATACGTGCCACACTTTGTGACACGTATTTGAAACGTATTTCGGGACGTAATTACGTCCGTAAATACGCCCCGAAATAAGCCGTGTGAACATAGCCTAACAGTGAAGCATAGCTGTGGCAGTGTCCTTACATGGGACTGCATGAATGCTGCTGGTGTTGAGGAGCTACATCTCAATAACAGCATCATGAAGTCACAGATCGACTACTCTATATTGAAAGAGAAGATGCTACCATCACTCCGGGCCCTTGGTTGTTGTGCACTTTTTTAACGTGACAATGATCCAGAACACATTTAAGGTCACTGCTGCATTTCTGGAGTAGAACAGGGTGAAAACGTTTCAGTGGCAAAGTATGTCTCCTGATCTAATCAACTACCTGTGGGCAGGGGTGTATCTAGTATTCGTGGGGCCCTATTGCAAAATCAGATGGTGTCCAACACCTAATGACCATAAAGTAAACCAGCAGCAATAATTAAAAGCATAAATAATCCCGCTGTAAATATCAGGGAACCCACACAGTAGAGCTGGGGAGCTGAAAGCCACCAACGACTTGTTCCCTACAAAAAGGAGCAATGAGGCACATTTATCTAGGAGGTTGTCTCAGAACTCTAGCACAATTTGCAGATTTACACCACATTTATTATGTGTATTAGACAGTATCTAGACAATTCTGCGCCTCGTCTGACAAAGGGAGGGGGGGTCTCAGTAAAAGGGGCGTGACATCATAGAAAAGGGCGTGGCTTGATGTGTGCCCAAAAATGCACAAAAATGTTGATGCAGTTAGTGGCACAAAAGTAAGTCGACTTAATAGTAGTACAAAGTTAGACTAGACTGTTTTAACCTGCGCCAGATTTATCAACAATGTCAGATGTGTCACATTGTAAGACTGTCTAGTCTAACTTAAAACTGTCTTAAAATTAGACACTACTGTGTCCCAATGTTCTTGTACCCTTGTCCGTTACCGACATATGAGTATGTCATAATGCCGGTAAGGGGCTTTGTAGCCGTCGGGTGTTAGCTGCTAATTGCAGCTAACACCCGGCGTTTACAGTGCGGTAGGACGCCGGTGCCATCCGCCGCTGTTTAACCCCTTAGACCCGGCGGCAAAGATGGCCATGGTATCTAAATCATTGGGAAACGGTTCCTCTCTTCGATCGGGGAGCCCGTGGTGAAATCGCTGATTCCCGATTGGTTAGCATGGCAGCTGGAAGCCTTGTGAAGGCTTCCATCGCCGCCATGTCTTTGATTTTGCTACTTCCGGCCCCAGGCAGGAAGTGGGGAAACCGCCGTCTTTGTACACATTGTCTATACAATGCATAGGGCTGTATAAATGATTGCACCCCCTAATGTTGAAGCACCCTTAGGGAACTCCATGTTAAAATAAAAAAAAAAAAAAGTTTTAAAGTGTAAATAATTTGTAAAAAATTTGAAGTTCAGATCACCCCCCTTTTACAAATAAAAAGTAGAATAATAAAAAAGTTCCCCATAATTGGTATTGTCACGTCCAAAACAGTCTGATCTATTAAAATATAACATGATTTATCTCGTACGCCGAACACCGTAGAAAAAAAAAATTCCAAACGCCAAAATTGCGTTTTTTTGGTCGTTTCATGTCCCATAAATTTGGAATAAATGTAATGTGCTTCAGCCTGCAAAAAATGCCCCTCACGTCTGTAGGTGTAGTACAAAAAAGTTATTGGTCACAGAAAATGGCGCCGCGGCGCAATTTTCAATAATAGAAAGTGTTTGGAATTTTTTTACGGTACCAAAACATAATGGAAGCTGTACATGTTTGGTATTGGCGGATGCGTAGCAACCTGTGAAATACGGTGAACACATTATTTTTAACATTTATCATTTCAAACATGGCACAAGTAAGTTTTTTTCACATTTTGCCCCACTTAGAATTTTTTTGAGCTTTCCCAGTATAATCTATAATACGATGAATGACCCATTAGAAAGCCCATCTTGTCCTGCAAAATAAAAGCCCTCATACGTCTATGTAGGTGGAAAACTAAAAAAGTTACAGCTCTGGTAAGGCGGGGAGGAAAAAAATTTACGTGAAAAAGCCATGGTGTTAAGGGGTTAATGGGCGCTCTCAATCTCTTGGCCCCATGGCAGTCACTTTGGCTCTACGACTATACTTACAGCCATGCCTGTTGGGAATTCTGGAGAGACAACTTGAGCATCACTCTCCATCTATCATCCAAGGTCTAAAAGAGTTCATTTTTGAAGGATGGAAAAAGCTAGATGTTGCAATATGTCACCAACTTCTTCATTCCAATCATTGCAGCTGTACTTAACAATCATGGAGGTCGTACAAAATTATTAGTAGTAGTAATGTTAAATATTATTATTAATCTTACTTCTATTTTATGGGTTAAAAAATGTTCTATAAAACTCAGTCTTATCCAAATGTTGGCAATTGTTCTTGTGTTCAGAGAGTAGATATATTCCATTAAGTGTTACACATTGAACTTTTTTTTACAAAAAAAGCTTCTGTTGCCCCCCCCCCCCCACCCCCTCCCTCCTCCAAATCATGTTTCGCTGCTATACTGCGGCAGGTTCCGGGGTAACAGTTCACACTGAGTCCCATTGTATTTTTGCAGGACTTGAAGAATCACCATTGCAGAAAGAGAAGAATTAGCAGAATCCAAGCAAAAAGAAATTATACAACAAGGGAAGTAATTAAAGAAGTAAACAATTTTAGCAAGAAGTATCCTTAGCTTGCAGAGCCTATTTATCTCTGCTGCCCCCTACTGGTGAATGCTGCACATAACGAGAGGAGAGCAGACAATTACCATACAACACGACTACTAACCTCATTAACTTTGGGTGTTTATAGGGGAGGACCTTATGAATGCATTTGCATCTACTACACAAGTATTTGAAAGCTATTGCCTATTATATGCCAGCGGAGCCCTGGGGACTGTGATGAGAAGAGACCGAGCCATGCTCTCCGTATACCCAGTAGGGCTAGCACAGGTGCAGTGACATCTGTCTGCTCTGGGGCCCCATACACAGTAGGGTTATCAGAGGTGCAGTGACATCCGTCTACTCTGGGTCCATACATAGTAGGGTTAGCAGAGGTGCAGTAACATCCGTCTGCTCCGGGGCCCCATACACAGTAGGGTTAGCAGAGGTGCAGTGACATCCGTCTGCTCCGGGGCCCCATACACAGTAGGGTTAGCAGAGGTGCAGTGACATCTGTCTGCTCCAGGGCCCCATACACAGTAGGGTTAGCAGAGGTGCAGTGACATCCGTCTGCTCCAGGGCCCCATACACAGTAGGGTTAGCAGAGGTGCAGTGACATCCGTCTGCTCCAGGGCACCATACACAGTAGGGTTAGCAGAGGTGCAGTGACATCCGTCTGCTCCGGGGCCCCATACACAGTAGGGTTAGCAGAGGTGCAGTGACATCCGTCTGCTCCAGGTCACCATACACAGTAGGGTTAGCAGAGGTGCAGTGACATCCGTCTGCTCCGGGCCCCATACACAGTAGAGTTAGCAGAGATGCAGTGACATCTGTCTGCTCTGGGGCCCCATACACAGTAGGGTTAGCAGAGGTGCAGTGATATCTGTCTGCTCTGGGGCCCCATACGCAGTAGGGTCAGCAGAGGTGCAGTGACATCCTTCTGCTGTGGGCCCCATAAACAGTAGGGTTAGCAGAGGTGCAGTGACATCAGTCTGCTCTGTGTTCCCATAAACAGTAGGGTTAGCAGAGGTGCAGTGACATTCATCTGCTCCAGGGCTCCATACACAGTAGGGTTAGCAGAGGTGCAGTGACATTCGTCTGCTCCGGGGCCCCATACACAAGTAGGGTTAGCAGAGGTGCAGTGACATCCGTCTGCTCCATGGCCTGATACACAGTAGGGTTAGCAGAGGTGCAGTGACATTCATCTGCTCCAGAGCCCCATACACAGTAGGGTTAGCAGAGGTGCAGTGACATTCGTCTGCTCCGGGGCCCCATACACAGTAGGGTTAGCAGAGGTGCAGTGACATCTGTCTGTTCCGAGGGCCCATACACAGTAGGGTTAGGAGAGGTGCAGTGACATCCGTCTGCTCTGGGGCTCCATACACAGTTGGGTTAGCAGAGGTGCAGTGACATCCGTCTGCTCCGGGGCCCCATACACAGTAGTGTTAGCAGAGGTGCAGTGACATCCATCTGCTCTGAGGCCCTATACACTGTAGGGTTAGCAGAGGTGCAGTCATATCCGTCTGCTCCTGGGCCCCATACACAGTAGTGTTAGCAGAGGTGCAGTGACATCCATCTGCCAATTTTTATGCTCATATAAATAACCTAAACCTTACTGTGGGTCATAAATCAGGCGCATTCTAGCACATAAACGTAAATTCTGGCTCAGGTAAACCACTTTGAAAGTGGTTTACCTGTGCCAGCAGTAATGCGCCTGGAATTGGCGTAACAAAGCTATAAATCTATAGCTTCATACGGTTGTAGTGCGACCCGCCTCCTGCACACCCCCAAAATCAGGCGCATTACAAAGTGCGCGGGCGCTCTGTAATGTGCCTGATATTGGCGTACAGGCCATTTTAAACTATTGTGAACAGGGCTGCGGTAGATGTCGGGCTGAAAAGACACCAGACTTCTGGTGCGGCCGTGTTCATACATGTCGCCCCTAATGTGGCAACCAAGCCAGTGCACCACATGGGATTTCCTTCTTGAACTACTGGATAAATCCAATATATCAAGACAAATATTCCCAATAATACCGCCATACAAATGTCAAATAATCCTAAGAACAATATTACTGCCATATAGTGACTATATAGAGGTAGATACCAGTTATACACAGGTTCCCTATGGAACATACAAGTGATTACAGTACAGGTACAACTCACAGGTGACATCTTCTCCGATTAGGGTTGTTTACTTTTTCTTTTATCATAGTGGATTTTCCAGCCAGAAACATCTTAGGCTCCACAATTACCAACACCTCCCTACTTTTTCCCCATCTCTTTAAAGACTCCACAAACATATTGTCCCAAACTTATAGTGACCACTTGATGCCCCACATAGTAATAGTACCCCCAAACAGTTAAAGTACCCACAGATTTTTATAGGGCCTCCTATTATACCCCGAGTTGTGGTCTTCTTTTGCACGCCCATATAATAGATTGGTACACCCCTCCACATAGTAGGTAGCCTCTCCAAATTAGGCAAGCAGATAGGTTTATAAAGACACCGCAGGTTTCTAGATGGCACTATTACGGAACATGGGGGAAGTAGTAGACGTGTGGTGGTAGCGTGGTGCAACCGCGCTAAAAAACAGAAGACAACACAGGTTCTGCAGGAATATTTCAGGCTTTACTCATGGTACTCTTCTTGTGGACGTTACATAGCTTTTAGGCAAGGCATATGTCTTCGTGGTATAACTCCGACCCCCTCTCTTTGGACTATTTACACTCCTCACAACTCTCTTCTGGTTCCGACACAGTCCAACAGTGCAAGGTGCTGACACTGATCCGCGTCTCAGCCCAGCTGTGCAAGGTGCTGGTGCCTGGCATCACAGGACACACTCTGTCCTCTCACTGGGGTCTCTTTCTCTTCTGGCACTCCCCCAATCTGCCCGCCTGTATTTCAGAGTTGTCTCTCTCCCTTCAGTGTCCACTCCGCCCGGGTCTCTATTCTTTATCTTTCTGTGTCTGCTCAACTTGGTGTTGCAGTAAGTTGGGCATCTCTTCTTCACCCCAGCCTGCCCTGTCTATTGCCGGCTTAATAGACAGGGGTTCCCCTTAACTGCTGCTCACAACAGGTACCTCTTGAATTAAACTCAGAACATAACTATAACCACCTCAGAGCTGACAGGCTCTCCCTTATAACTGTGTACATAACCTCCAGCTCCAACCCTGTCAACTCTTCTGTTTGGCTTTAATGTCTCGCTAACTGCTCCAGCTCTCTCTCTCCTCTTCAAGGCCCAACATCTATTCCCATGCTATGCAGTATATTACACGTATATACACGTTGCCCTCCTTTACTGGTTAATCCCCCTTTTAGGTAAATAAACCGTAATTATACAAATTGCCCACAAAATCAAGAAGGCAAATAAGTAGGCAGAACCTATTTGGTTGTTAGACAGGTAAATAGACCCCCTATTAGAAGGTTAGCCTCCCATTAGTTAGGTAGATAAGCCCTACACTGGGTAGGTTATCTGTTATTAGGTGGTGGGGGCCAATCTCATTTTGAAATAGAGCCTTTGAACTCTACTTATATCCTAATTTGGTAAGAAAGATGCCATTTCCTCCTGGTTCGCTATGCAACAAACATTTCTATTTCTACATTTTCTATGTTTTTAATCCCAAAAATACTGTAAATATATCTGACAACCTTACACCTTGGATCCCAAAGCCCACAGGGGAAAAAACCCCCTTCTCTTTCTCTATTATGCGGGACAAAATGTGATCTTTTTGTTGTTAAGAAAGATTGCTCTTTTGGAAGGTTTTTAATTGGTACAGTCGGTTTGGAAAAGTAAATAAAATAAAATTAACCCCCTGTGGAGATCACTCTGCTGCATTCTTCTCTATACAAAAAAAATTGGGGAAAAGTCCTAGGTTTTTCCAAATTTTCAAAAGTTGGAAAAAAAATTGAAGACGGGGAAGGGAACGCTCAATTTGTCAAATTAGCTTCAGAATCAAAGTGTGCGAATACGGCAAAGAGCTCAAACTCCTTGACACCTACACTGCTTGACTACAACGGAAAGAAGATCTGGATTCACTGATGAGGGTGAATCATGAGAAGGGAACAAAAAAAAAGGTTTTGATATAAATAATAGCTGTCACAAGTAATGCTGTGGCCCCCCCTGTGGGCCCGCGCCTTTATCCCCCAGGTCCCGCCGCAGATGCCACCTCCCTGCTTCTTTGGGACCCTGCTGTGCGCTGGCGCATGCTCCCCCCCTCCCTTTGGGTCGACGTGCCAGCTTGTAAATTTAAAGGGGCCCGGGTGCCTTTAAATTGTTATTGATAACCGCTGCCCATTTCTTGTTTCCACCCCTTGACTTCCTCCCGCTTTGGTGCTGGCCCTTAGAGAAAAATGATTCTGGTTCCCGCCAATAGTGTACCATTTTTCCCTGCCTGTACCTCCAACTACATTGTCTGCCGCCTGTCCCCAACCACGCTATTACCTACAATTCTATACTTTGCACACCCCGGCGCCCCGGAAAGAAGTTTTATCAGGTACACCCGGGGGTCTCCCGCTGCACAATATCCACCGGTCTTGCGACAGACTCTGGCTCCGCTCCCTGTCGGCTTTGGGGTCTAGCGGGTTCACTATTTTTCCTTGACAATACCCCCTATTTAATTTATTATCAAATTGGCAAATACTGGCCAGGGTTTGAACTAAAATTAATATACAGTATATATATATATATTTATACAGTATATAGTTACTAAGAATAATTGGTTAAAAACCCCAAAAAATTAAGCAAGTTTCTAAAAAGTTAATAAAGATTGCTCCTCCTTCGTCTTAGTTCTTTTGTATGAACTTCTAGAAATAAAGCTTGAGAGTTTTGTCTAGGGCAGACAACAGATTTCTGGAAACCTCTTCTGTGTGTTTTGACTCTTCTTTCTTCAGGAATCTAAATGAATTAGAACACCAATCTGAATTCCTTACCAACCCTTTAATCTGACCTAAATTTTGATTTGAAAATTTTCAATACATTTTTATTACAATTTTTTTTGGAACAAATAAACACGT
>JAODAL010083540.1:0-11216 GCA_025379985.1 Phyllomedusa bahiana
AAAGCCGATGATCCTCGTCGAATTCGGCGTGTTTTACATTGAAAGCAAAGAAAATCACACTGCACATTGTTAGATGCGTGTTTGCGTCAATTTAGGGTCTGAAACACAGATCTAAACACGCATCTAAAAATGTATGCAAACATAGAGTCAACACGCCATGTGAGCAAACCCTTACGGTTGGATTTGTGTTGCGTTTGGTTGCTCCATGTGACCTTATTAAAAGGATACAAAGTGCAACACGCTTAGTGTTTTAATAGTTTTTAGGTACCACGTCACTAGAAATTAGACTATTTCAGAGAAGAAGCTTGGGGCTTCTATTATTGTAACATTAGTAGCGCTTATGAATTCCCTATCTGTCATGAAGAGAGAGAAAAGAAAAATTATTTTCTCGCCAATAATTCATTGGGGGACACAGCACCATGGGTATAGGCCTTGCCTTCGGAGGCAGACACTAGGCGGATCAAACGTGTTAGCCCCGCCCCGACTGCCAATATCCCTCCTGCTGACGCCAGGCTGATCAGTTTTCAGCCTAGTGTCTGTAGGAGGCAGACGCTGCTCTGCAGTTCTGCAGAGTTTGTTATTTTTCTTTCCTTTGCAGGAAGGTGATTGAGCACACGGCTCTCACCCGTTGGAAGGTGGTCAAGCCCCTGGCTCTCACCTATCAGGGGGGCCGTCAACGCTGTACCGTGACGCTGTCCCCCCTGAGGGCTTCAGGAACCCAGTCAGTTGTTTAGCTGGCTGGTCTTCCTCCCCGCCGCTCACCCGTCCCCACCTGCCGCCTCCGCGGCCTTTTATGGATTCCGGTAACCTAACCATTGTGTGTTATGGTACCGAAGGGGTGATGCCGCAACGCCCGAAGACATCGGATTGGTGAGTACCCCGACCTCCCCCGTTTTGGGGGGTCGGGGATTTTTTCCTTTAATACCTTTTGGGTGGCCGCAAGAATTCCATTTTCCTGCGGCCTCCCAGTGTTGCCCTTTTTCCCCAGGTATTGGGGGGCATCCCAGGGCAGGAGTACGTTCCCTCCCCTTGGTCAGTGCCGGCACTGGGCAGCGGACATGGTAGCCCGCTGCGGCAGCGTCCGCTTAAGGGTTTGGCCCCAGCGGCGTTTTTCTCTGCCGCGCTGGGGGTCCCAGTGATGGGGGGGCATATTTCCCCCCATACTATAGCTGCGCTAAGACAGCAGGACAGGTTGCCGCGCGGCACTGGCGTTTGGGCAGCCATGCAGGGCCGCGCCGTTACCGCTGCGGTACCACGTCTTGTGGATCTGGCGCTGGCTGCTGGTGGTGAGATGGGTCTCTCGGGGGCTGCAGGTATCCCTTTACAAGCTCCCGCGGCGTTCCTGTGCCGCTCCAGTGGTCGCGCACGCGGGCCGCGCGTTCAAATTTAGCCCCCGGCTTCTGGAGGCTTAGGCCGCAACTAGGCCGCGCCCTCTCCCGGCCCTGAGCCGCCCTGGGAGCGGCCCCAAGTGGGTCCGGGCCCCTCCCTGGATGGGGCAGGACCTCCAGCAGCCCGGGCCTGTGTTAGGGGCGGAACCTAAACGCCGTTTTTGCGGCGTTCGGTGTCCTGGCTTCTCCTGACTGCTGAGGGAGACACAGCGTCTTGGGATGTTAAGTTAACCCCCTGTGGGCCATCCATCCCTGCCCCCACGCTTTGCAGCCATGTCCCTTTTCAGGGCTAAGTGTTTGAAAGCGCCCGTGCCCAAAACAGTGGCGACTTGCTTCGCCGGCGCCCATGGCCACAGGACAGTGTTGATGGCTAGCTCCGATGCACTCTGTCCCCTTTGCGCTGCTCCGCTCCCATCCACTGCGGGACCCAGTGCCTCCTGTGGGGGTCGGTGGCCCCATAATGGGCCATGTCTTGTCGGGGGTCATTTACCAACATTGGGGGTCACCCGTTTGTCCCGGTATTCCAAATCCCGATCAGGGGAACATGTATCGGCCGATTAGAACAAACTTGAGGTTCAGACACAAGAGTTCTGGATCATATCTCATTCCTGTTCCAAGCAATTCTGACAAGACAATGCCTTACACACAATATTGTATGATCTGTAATCAATGCAAGCGCAGACACAGTAGAGGAGAGACGAACGAACGTATGTCCATAATTTAGGCAGCTTCATGAATAATTTTTCATTGGTCCACGTTGTCTCTGGTATCAACAGTTCTGGGATTGACATCAGCCTAAACTCAGGTCATTTACAGTAAACGAAACTGCAGAAAGGGAGAACAATAGCGGAGGTCATATCTTGAGGAAACAGATAAACAAGTTGGTCACATCCCTGAGCGCAGCCATCTCGAGCTTCTTCATAATTGCTGCATCATTCCCACAAAATGGATTTCTGCTCAAGCTGAAAATGCCTATAAGGAGAAAAGCTTGGGTGGAGTTCATAGTTATACAATACAACACAATATTGATTCATACCTCTCTTACCCTCACAATCCCCCCTAAAGACCAAGATTTTCTCCACTGTCCCTATTGTCTTCCTGAAACTAAGAATAGGCATAGGGACTTGGAAACTTGCTCACACTGGGGGTAAGGGGTGTGGGATTTTTCAGAAGAATTGTGAAGAATGAAAACCCACCCTAGTGGGTGAATTCAACACGCAACTTCCAGGGGACCATACCTAACAGTGTGAGGTTTTCCCTTTATCTGTCCCTTTCAAATCAGAGAATTAACTCTTGCGTCGTACTTATGGGAGGGTCTTGGTAGGAAGGGATGATCACCAAATTACCTCCCCTTCATCACCGCCACATCAGAGGCTCCTGTTCGTGCATAAGGAAAGTTCCTGAGGTGGTTCCTCCTGCAGGCTATCCGGGCCAATAGATTTTTGTTAGAGGGGAACGCACAGAACAGCACAAACAGTAACACCACAGTAAACTAGCAGTATCATGCCCACTTCTGTAACCAGCGCTTCCAAGCCTCCAGTAATCAGTCAGCCTGTGGCCCAAGAAGTGTCCACTCCTGAGTTCTCCTTAAGTTCCGTGGACAGATTCTTTATCTTACCTAGGGCGATAGTGATTTTCCCATTCACTCCTGTGATGTCAGGTTATATAGGTGAGCATTTTCACCTATCATCCACAAACTCCTCCATCTCACAGCAGCACCCATGTCGTGGCTTATCGGTTCTGTAAAGGTCATCCTAGTATTGGGGCCTAATTCTTCTTAGGACTCCTTGAAAACCATCTCTACTGTAATTTACAACAACCTTTGCCTTGATATAGTAGATATAATTTTAACCAGTCCACATTTCTTATGATTTGCACTCTGGGGAATGATGGGAAGCAAAACCTGCAGAAATCTGATCTTAGTGCTTTGAACTGATCAGGGACCACCCTTGGCACTCAATAGTATCTATATACACAATGGGGGTCATCTCACTGGAATTCTGGGGGCTGCTCGTCTCTTCCTGCTAGGGGGTCAATCTAGGTGGGGAGGGCTGGATTACATGGGTAATGCCTTTGAAGGGCGATGGAAAGCTTAGTTAAATGTACACTGACCCTTCAGGTAGCTGGCAACCTATCTTCTCAGGTTCCCATTCACCACACAACGAAGGCATCCAGGAGGGGTTCAAGTGAGATTGCCAGATTTCCAATAGTCAGGTTAAACCTGGCAAATCCGGCCGGGAAGACCCCCAATGATGCCTCACCCCCCCCGGTCGTAGTATTGGGAGGAGAGAAAAAGTGTATTTCCCAGGGAGCTACCCACCCACCTCCCAGGTGGTCTCACTTGGGCTTTTAAAACTTACAAGGGGGAGCAAGTACATTACATTCGGAACCATTTTGCTTTTTCACAGGCTAAGACACATCTGCGTTATCTGCAGTAATCTTGGTTGATAGGGCGTGTGTTTTTCAAGTGTGGTTGGCTCCGGCACAGGCCAAACACCCATTGTTAGGATTATGGGCCCTGACGGTGTATTTTCCCCATTCTAGCAAGGTTTTTTTTCGGGCAGAAATTGGGTTTTCAACAGAAAAACAAACATCTTTCCCACTGGCACTATTTGGGATTGGGACTACACTCTTTCTTCTACTGTTTTCTGGAGATTGTATTTCCATCTGGAGGTACAGTGGGAAGCAGTGACAGTGCGTGGGTCTGATTTTAAGATCTTTAAGTCTATCACTACTATTCCCGTCCCACAATCCGGGTATATACACCAAGCATACTTTCCCAGTCCCGGGGCTTGGGGTGCTCCAAGTTGAGAACCTAAGGGAACAGTGCACCCGGTCGTATCACTCCACCCAAATGTATTGGTCCTGGTCAGTGTCACGCCTGGACCAGTAAGGACCTTCCTTTCGGGTCCCTGCGTTGCCGGGGCCTTCCAGGAGGAGCATATCCCAGTCTTTCCCCCGTATTTCCTCCTACATCCTGCACCAGTAATAGCAATTTTCATTCCCGCGGGCGTTGTTACATCAAGTAAACACCCCTGTCACAAAGGATCGAAGGTAACCATACCTGCGGGGAGAAAGACATTCTTCTGGCAGGGATTATTGGGTAAGATATCACAAGCATCAAATATGAAAAAGGTTTCAACACTTTGAGTGATGTCTATCCAAAAAATACACTATAGCATTAGCTATAGGTAAACAAATAAAAGGATATATCACAATCATTTTCGTCACTGGGTCCCTTTTTACAATGTGAAGCATGGAATCACGTGCGGCTTTACTCCAATTTTCACTGGCCGTGGAGGGTAATCAGGATAACAGTAAATGGAGGCCTTCAAAATCTGGGCTCCAGGGCAATTCTCCTTATTATGCCTCTTTATCGACACTCGGTTCTCTGGTTTGAAATCATGCACCGGTTTCCCCTGTGGATCTGGAAGACAAGCAGAGTTGCAGCATGCAAAATTGGTCAATTCTTAGACAATTCAAATCACAAATTGGTACAGTCCTATCACTATTTTCCCTAGCTCTTGCTCCCTGACTTCAAACACAGAAGGAGGATTTCCAAACAGTATCTCATATGGGGTTTAGGCATGTTTTGCTGGTGGGGTGTGCCTAACGTGGTTATAGAACAATTGGGAGATAGAAGTTCTGGCTGGGCAAGGGGGACTCAGCAGTCATTTTTAACAACTTATTCTTGAGAGTTCCATTCATTCTCTCTACCTTCGCAGAGCTTTGGGGATGGTACGGCGTGTGGAGGCCCAAATCTACCCCTAACATGTTCCATAACTCTCGGAAAACCGAGGAAGAGAATGCTGGACCCTGGTCTTGGACTCGACACCTGAGGGATTCACAAATCGACAAGCTATTTCAGTAATAACCTTCTTTGCCGTTATTTGGAGGTCATGTTGGTCACTGGGTAGGCTTATGGCCATCTGAAAACAGTCTACTGCAACCAGGAACATATTCATACTTCCCAATCTTAGGCTCTGGATGTGGTCCACTTTGAATCCATTGGAAGGGGTACTTCGGGTTTTGCAGGTGCTTGCATAGGTACTTGAGCAGTGGGGGAAGGGTTGCAGGTGGTGCAGATGGTGCACATGCTTGATTGTAGGCTGCAATCATTGGATATCGAATTCCTGGAGCATGGTACAAACTTCTGCACATAGCTGAGTGGCCCTGGCTGATTCTTTCCACGATTGAGTTAGCTCATGGGCCCCAGGGCGGCAAATGGCAGGTATAATTCGTCTAGGTAAACAGACAAGGCCTCTGCACTTCCAAATTCCTCTTTGCGAGAGTTGCTCCAATCTTTCTTTCCCACTGTTGTTTCTCCTTTGCAGTTGCCAGATGTTGTTCTGCTGATATTCTTTGCTTGGGGGGCCCGCCAGGGCTTTCCAATCAGAGGCTGGAGTTATCAGTTCCTGTTGTTATGAATTCCTTCTTCTGAGCTCTGGGTGGTTACCATATGAGTGCAGGAATCAGCCACTTGGATGACACTACACAAGAGCTGCTGCTTTTGCGGCCTTGGTCTTGCTGTATGGTTTCTCGGGTCTTTTGTCTTTCACTTTGCATGGGCTTAACCTCTTAAGGACGGCTACCTTTGTGGGCTGTTCAAGTGCAGCCATCAGGATTTTGATTTTATGCATGCTTCACTGGGGTTCTGCTGCTGTGATTGAATCCTGCTTTTTCCAGATGAGCCCAAATCATCGCTATGCCATAGGCATATCTTGAGTCAGTCCATATATTGGGCAGTCTTTTCCTTTGGCCATTTTACAGCTTCCTCCCAGAGCTTGTAATTCAGCACTTGAGCTAGAAGTGCGGGGGCAGTGCTTCTGCCATGAGGATTTCATCTTCTGTGGTTATTGCAAATACTGTATGAAAGTTACCATCTTCAGTAGCCTATCTTGATCCTTGAGTCCAGGGATCAAGGTCTGCAGGAGGGATCTCCTCAGTCACCACGGTGCAGGGGGCTGCTGGCTGTTCTTGCAAGGGGGTTAGAGAGTCATGGTAATCTCATCCGGATTGTATTCACTTCCTTTATCTCTATTCTCGCCTCTCCCCACCTATGTGATTGGAAGAAGAGTGGCTGGATCAGAACCGTGCACGGCTTGAAGGAAATATTAGGATGGAACAGGAGTGTGAACACTGTAAGCGTAAGTGACGTTGATGAGGTCATGTGTCTCGGGTAGAGTCTGTTGCAGCATGCAGGCCAGATCACTGGGGTGTTGGAATGATCACCTTTCATGTCCCAAGACTATTAATCCGCCGTTTTGGTCCAAGAGGATTTGTGGCTGCGTGGACAAGCCTTGAGGCAGGCAGGAGGAGGGCGAGTCCTGGACATAACCGGGTCCAAACGTGCAGAATAGTTACCTAGGGGGCGTTGGCAGCCCCCATGTGTCTGGGTGAGGATCCAGAGGCATGACCCTCTGTTTCTGAAACAATGGTTGAACGTTTGATTGTTAGTCTGGTAATCCAAGAGCTGGGGCATGTTGATATCGCAGTTGCAGGGCATGGAAACAGTCCTGCTGTTGCTCATAAACCATAAGGGTTGGGTGCTTGTCAAAGCCAGGTCCCAGGTTTTTCTGGCAATCATATAGAGGCTGCATATTTCTGGATGCGTCCGGTATCCATAGCCTACTGTAGGTGACAGGGCCTAATGAAAACTTTGTAGCATGCTTGAGTCTTCTGGATAAGGAAGGGATGTAATGGCTTGCACACGTTCATCTGTAAGGTGCTTGGTCCTTGGGATATGCGTGACCTAGAACACAACTCTTGTTAGGACACCACTGGAGCTTATCCCTGGAAACCTTGCAGGTTGAGAGCAGCTAGATGCTGCAGCAGGGTTAGAGTTTTTCCTTCTCATATCTTCAGGGCTTCTCCAAGAAGAAGATCACATAGCATACTGAGAAGGGTTAATTCAGGGTCTGTTGGTACCCATGATTGTAGAGAAAGCATTTCATAGCCTGAGTAAACTGATTTGGGCTATTCTGGGCCCCCTTGAGGGTGTCCGGGGGTCCAGGTGAATTGAGATCCTTGATAGGTAAAAAGCAAACAAATACTGAACAGTCTTCATGAAGAGGGACGCTGAAGAACGCATTGTCAGAATCAATAACTGTCTAGCAGGAAGTGAGGGAAGGCATCTGGGAAAGAAAAGAAGGAGTATTGGGGTTGGGAACCATGGTGTTTCAGGATAGTGGTGCATTAACAGCTCGGAGATCTTGCACCAATAGATATCTGCGGTTTCCTTTCTTGGGACTTCTTCATTCACTGGAAAAGAGGGGTGTGTTTGCAGGGGACGATTGCAGGAGACGAGTAACCCACTGGAGATCAAAAGAGACTGTATTTGAGCCTTCAATCCATTCTTCTTGACCAGCTTTGAGGGGTTAAATGTGGATGTCTAGGGTTAGGAGACTCTATACTTCAGGTACACATGCACTGGCTGGAACAGGGACGGAGACCAAACATCATCCTGGTCCTTGTGACCAAAGTCATGGTGGAGAGGGTTAGAAATTCGTTTGAATCAAAGATAAAGAGAGGCTTTGGATATAAGGACACATAAGAATTGGGAGGGCTTCAATGCACATCGGTATAATGATCCCATCTTTCCGATCCTGGATCTTGTAGATTAAGCACCATAAACCTTCAGAGGAGAAGAATGGATGTTGGCCCGCATTCAGTTGAAGTAAGTTGCTCCCAACAGATTAACTGGGCAGGTGTCTGTAACAAGGGGAACGGTTCATCAAGTCAGGAATGGGACCTGCATTATTGGTAACAGTGTGGCGCGACTTAATGTATGCGACCTCAACCCCGAATACATTTTAGCGGGCATCAGAGGAGATGGGACCTCAGGAGGCAGGTTTTTTTGCTGCAATTACTGAGGTGGCCGCACCAGTGTCCACTAAAAAGTCAGTGGGGTGTTCCATGCTTACAGGAAATAGTTACTACCCCATTAGGCCTCACGACTCAACAACTCGTTGGAAAGGTGGGCTCACCAGCTGGCCACACCTCATTTGGGACCCCTCCCTTTGATAGGAACTTGTCTGTGTTGCTGGATTTTTTGGGTTGTGGCTGTGCCGGATGTCGGACACGGAAGAATCTCTTGTAATGGCACCAACTTGATTACATCTCCAGCAGATGGGAGGCTCTCTATCGTTTTGCATTTGGGAGGCTCTCTATCGTTTTGCATTCGGGGCTGGCGGTAAGGGACAATGGCCTGACAACCTTATAGGGGGGCCTTTGGGCACACTCACCATCAGTGGTTTAACAGTTTTTCTTTTCACCTTTCCTTTTCTTATCTTGGTTGACCACTTTTTGAAATCCCTTTAACACTGCCAGGGCTTCTTTGTATTCTGAGCCATAGAGCTACGGTCTTGTAAGCAGGACTAGACTCTTTGAATGTCATCTCTAAGCCATACTATCAGGGCTCTCACTAGCATGGAACATTGGGGTCTTTTTATTTTTGGTTTGAGAAAACCCTTTGGTCCTCATTTCGCCCGGCTCAATTTTACCTGCAAAAAATAAAAAGCTTCTCCTTGGGGTTTGTTGTACATCCTTTCAATGTGGTTGGGTTGGTAATTTTGGGGGAAAAAACGGGGGCCCCCGGGTTTTTTTAGTGGTCCAAAAGGCCAAACCCAGGGTAAAAGAAAAAAAATTTTTTCAAAAACCCCAAAGGGTTTTTAGATAATTCCCGGGTTGTTTGGGGAAGGTTTAAAATCAGGGGTCAAGAGAACCCCCGGGGTTCTTAAATCTTTTCCAAATTAGCCCCAAAAGATTTGCCCGGTTTTTGGGGCAAATTTTTTTTTGAAAAACCCGCTTTGGGGGAAATTTCATGGGGTCGGCAATTTTTAGACAGGCAACTATTGTTTTAAAAAAGGGGTAATGAAAACATAACAGGCAGGGGGCGGGGGGGGCCCTTTTCTAAAACCCCCTGGGAAGGGTTTTTTTGTTAAAAGGGTTTCTGGATAAAAAAATGGGGGGGGGGGAGTTTGGGGGGAAAGTGGGAAAGGGTTTCTGCTGGGGGGGGGTTTTTTCCCCTCCCTTTGGGGCCCTAAAATTCCCCGGGAAGATCCAGGGCTCTCCCCTCCGCTAATAAGGGGAACAGTTTTTTGTCCTGGCGAAGAGGAAAAAAATATTTTTTTAAAACCCCATCTAAAATTTTTCCACGCCCCGGTTTGGATAATGAACTCCAAAAAAACCAAAGCATTTAAGTGAATTCTAAACTTCCCTTTCACTTTTTAGGAAATTTTAAAAATACCGGGAAGGGAGTGAAGATGGGAGGGAAAAAGGGGCGGGTTTTTTCATTTAAATTTTTTTTCATTTTTTCATTTACCCAAACCCAAAACAAAAGGTTTAAAAGCGATGTAACTGAGTTGTTTTATTGTCATTATCTTTGCCCCCTATAGACCGGTCCCCCAGCCCTGGATTAATATAAATGCAAGGGGTTTCACTGCCTTTAACAGGGAGAAAATCCCGTCCCCCAACCCCGGACATTTTGCTTCCAAAATAAAATTTTTACAGTTTTGATTTGCCTGCCCCCCTGCTTTTTTTCCCTTTAAAAATTTCGCCAAACCCCCCCGTGAGACAATTGAGGGTTTTTGGCCGGGGTTAACTAAGCTCCCACCGGGTGAGTTTTAATATTTCCCCCCCCGGGCCCCAAGGGGCAAAAAGAACAGTCAGGGCCCCGTGCTGGGTTTTTTTAAATGCCCAAATTTTGGGTTGGGGTTTTCCCCTTTTCCGGGGCGAACTTTGGGCCCCAGGGGAGTGTAAGGGCCCCCGGGGGGAATTTCCCCTTCCCCGGAATCCTCCCCTTTACCCTTTGTTTGGGGGGGGGATACGGGATAAGGGGGCATCCACTCCCCCCCAATTTTTCTCAGGTTTTAGGAGTGGGTTTTTTGGCCCCACGGGGAAATTTCAGTTTTTCCCCAAATGGTGCCTTGGCACCTTTCCCCAATCTTCCCGGTACGGGGCGGATTTGGGTGATTTGGGTGGGGGGGTTTGGGGGGGGACCCCTGGGGACCCTTGGGGTTGGGAAATTAACAGGAGGGGGCCCCGATAAAAAAATTTTCCTTGGGATGTAACCAAGGGGTATTTTGGGGGGGGGCAAAGGGGGGGGTTCTGGACTAGCCCTTAGGGGGCGGGCGTTTTTTTTGGCCCCCCAATCCCCACAATCCTTGGGCCCCAAATTTGGATTTTTGTTCCCCCATGCATACGGTTTCCCCCCCTCGGGTTTCCCCCAGCGCCGCCCTTATTGGGGGTTGGGCAGTGGCTTTTTTACACAAAACTTTCAATTTCAACCAAACCTTTTCATATAAACCCTACAGTTTTTTTCTTTATTTAAAATCTCGCACTGCCTTTTTTACTTCCCCCAAAACCTTCCCTTTTTTCAAAAATTTTGCCACTCGGAAGGGGAGGGCCCGTTTCCATTTTCCCAGCCCAACCCTTTTTCGGACCCAATTTTTTCCCCCTCAAAACCCTTTTTATTTTCTCCTCGCCATTGGAAGGGTGCCCAAACTGCCCCTTTTTTGGCAATTCCCAAAAAAATTTTTTATTTTACATTTCATTTGTAAACGTACTTTTTTCCCCCCCTTTCCCCGCAAACCAAAACTTTCCTTTACAGTCTCCCGCCCCTTCAGGGAAACCCTTTTGTTTTTTTTTTTAAAAAAGCTTAAACATTTTGGTTTTTCTACGTTTGGGGAGTTCCCCAAAAATTTAAAAAAGACCCACCCCAGCCGTGGCCACCCCCGGGCCGTGCCCGGATTTTGGGCCACAAAACAAGGATTTTTATCAAAATAATTTAAAATCCCCAACCCAACCCAAACAATAGTCCCAAAACCC
>JAODAL010083541.1:0-11215 GCA_025379985.1 Phyllomedusa bahiana
CTAGGGCTGCCATTTCTGAGACCGATTTCCCAACATTATCACACAACTTAACAATTTTACTAGGAAGCTCAGGAACAGGAGGGGCCTTCCTTTTTCAGGTAACCCTAGAACTCCCCCTAACTTCATTAACCCAGTTCCATGTCTCGTCCCGTTGATCTATTACTCCATCCCCAGCATTTAACCAACCAACTAGGTGATCTTCTGATCTTCCTCTCGATCCTTCTTACTTCACTCAGATCCAGGACTCTCACAGCTAAAGACAATGGCTCTTTTCATTAAATGACCCCCCAAGGATGGGCAAGGACAGAGACCTCAGGGCCATCAGGATATTAGACCTCACCCTGGAGATCATCTACTTGGTAACTGGAGAGGTGAGAGTCTCACATGACATTGTTCTTATCACTGTCAGTAACAGGTGAATGATGAGAAAGGTGAGGGGTTCTTAGAATCTATGTAGTGATCAGTGTCTCCCCATAAACAGGATTACACAGTAGTGAAGAAGTCGTCTGGGGAGTGTGTGGCCCCCTGTGTGTCAGGAGGATGGAGCAGCACCCAGAGCCCCGAGCCTCCACCTCATTCAGTGATACAGAAGATCCTAGAACTGACCACCAGGATCACTGAGCAGCTGACTGGAGAGGTGACTGGAAATGCTGGGAATTATATAGGAACACCACTGGAGGGGTCTGGCTGATCACTGGAGAGGTGACTGGGAATGCTGGGAATTATATAGTAACACCACTGGAGGGGTCTGGGTGATCACTGGAGAGGTGACTGGGAATGCTGGGAATTCTATAGTAACATCACTGGAAGAGTCTGGATGATGGATCCTTGTGTTGTCAGGTTTCTATAAGGAGTCAGGATGTCGCTGTCTATCTCTCCATGGAGGAGTGGGAGTACATAGAAGGACACAAGGATCTGTACAAGGACGTCATGATGGAGGATCCCCGACCTCTCACATCACCAAGGATGGACAAGGACAGAGACCTCAGGGCCACCAGGATATTAGACTTCACCCTGGAGATCATCTTCTTGATAACTGGGGAGGTGAGAGTCTCACATGACCTCGCTCTTATATCTATCAGTAACAGGTGAATGATGAGAAAGGTGAGGGGTTCTCAGAATCTATGTAGTGATCAGTGTCTCCCCATACACAGGATTACACAGTAGTGAAAAAGTCGTCTGGTGAGTGTGTGGCCCCCCATGGGTCAGGGGGATGGAGCAGCACCCAGAGCCTCGAGCCTCCACCTCATTCACTGATAGAGAAGATCCTAGACATGACCACCAGGATCACTGAGCTGCTGACTGGAGAGGTGACTGGGAATGCTGGGAATTATTATTATGGATCCTTGTGTTGTCAGGTTCCTATAAGGTGTCAGGATGTCGCTGTCTATGTCTCCATGGAGGAGTGGGAGTACATAGAAGGACACAAGGATCTGTACAAGGACGTTATGATGGAGGATCCCCGGCCTCTCACATCACCGGGTAAGAGAAGACCTTTATGATTATTGCGGATAGACCAGGTGTGAGGGTCGAGTCACCCACCATCTCGTTATCACATATATACACTGTTTTCAGTCACTGGGGCAGAGTTGTTATGACTGTAGAAAAACCCACGTAAACCTAGAGGAGACCCACAGAAGATATGGGATGTACCGGAGTGGTGCATGCTGGGTGATAGGGTTAGGGTATGTACCAGAGTGGTGCATGCTGGTGATAGGGTTGGGGGATGTACCAGAGAGGTGCATGCTGGGTGATATGGTTGGGGTAGGTTGAGGTCGACCTATGATGTCAATTACAGGCCTCTCTCATCAGTGGGAGAACTTGCACAATTGGGGGCTGACTAAATCCTTTTTTTCCCCACCATACTTCATTCATATACTTCACATTATAACCGTTGCTCCCCCCCCTCCCCCTCTTTTATCTGCTTTTTTTTTTTTTTTTACTTGTCAAGGTTTTATCATTTTTCTGCTCCCTGGCGGCTCTTCTTTCCTCTCTTGTCAGGTTGTGTTGTATAGTTTTCTTTTCTCCCATTTACTTGAAACCTCCTGCGTCACTAACTGTTGAAAAACTTCTAAAGCTGCACTGGAAATGTTACTTTTTTCAGTTTTCTTGTATTGTTGATTCCATTTCTGCGGTATTATTTCTGCTCTGATTATTGAACATTTTAATTCTTATGGCTCTACAAAGTTTGTAAAAATTCACTGTAAAATCCAATAGAGAATTGTTTGATGTTGGTAGATAATGTAACCCCTTATTGATCACCGCAGGCTGTGCCCTCTTTAATGTTCTGGAGGATATATTAAGTGCTAATTGATTTAGTATTCTGAGGACTGCGTCTCCTGTCCTGTGTAGTGTCCCCTCCAAGGCTGTTTCCATGTCCCATTCCTTCTTCTATACTGTTGTCTTCCCAAAAATCTACTGGATTCACTGGTAACTTTCTAAAGCATCTCAACTGCCTTCTATATGATTGCTTTCCCTCCTCCGATTCTGAAGACCCGCTCTCCGTGGAGTACTTCATCTGATACCCACTGTTCATACATCTCGTCTTATTTCTTTCTTCCGCTCATGAATACACTCGGCTATGTAAGTAGTCGCGTCTATCACGCCAGACTTGGGGCAGATATGTTCTTTCAGCAAGACAATACGACACATTTATTGGTAGAGCATGACTAAGACTACCAAATACTACACTGGCCCCTATTTCCAGAGACATGAACCCCATTGAGCATGTATGGGGCCCTAGGACCTAAAGGAGCCCAGTTGCCGTCCCCTAGCTGTAGGGGGGCTGAAAATGCTAGTACTAGAGATGTGCAAATGTTTCTAACGAAATGGAATTCATTTGATTTCGGGGAAAAAAAATTTGTTTATCAAACGAAGTTCATATTTTTCACGGAAAACTAATGTTTTTTTTCTAAAATGGGGGGGGGGGGACATGGCGTGCGTGGGGGAGAATTTGGGGGGGAAGAAAGGCACACCCAATGAATGTGCAGTCATGAAGCCAATCGCACCCGCAGGCTTTGTGATGTCACACCCCCTTTATAAAAAGGAGCCATCTTAAATTTGCCATTGTCAGTGTGTCTCCTGTCCAGGCATTGGCTGCTGCGCCACTAAATGCCTTGTGAAAAACAAATCCATTTTTTGAGCTATGGGGGGGGAATGACCTTATACAATGTTCCTGAACGGCTTTTTTTTATTTTGGGATATTGTATCTGTGAAGAGTTTTTTTTTCCTTGGTTTGGGGGGTATTCTCCAAAAAAACCAGGGTGTGTATTTGCCCATTACACCCCTGAAACCCTTTACTTATTTGTAGGATATTTTATAAAAAAAGTTGAATTTTATCTTTGTTTGTGGAGTTTTTGGGGTCAAAGTACGGGGGGGTGTGCTGTTTCTTTGCCCCCATACACGCCTGAATCCTAAACCTTAGGTGGGGGGTTTTTTTAATTTGTGTCCAAAGTTAAATTTTCCACTTTTTGTGGAAAATTCTGTGTCAAGTCCAGTGTTTGTGTTTTTTCTGCCCTAACACCATTTTCAACCCAACCAGTTTAGTCTGTTGGTATTGCTTTGGGCAAATATTTAAATTTTTTTTTACTTTTGTGGGTTTTTGTTAAAATTGAAAACAGTAGAGCCCCCCCCCCAAAAGGTGGAGGGGGGTGTTATCAGTAATTGGGGCTTTGACATCACTAATGTTTTCCCCTTTCCTTTTGTCGTCAGTGTGCTTTTCAGTGGTAAACAACCCCTCGTTGCTAACCCAAAAATAAAAAATAAAAAAAATGGAATATTTGCATGTTTTTGTGTTTTGTACCCACTTGGTATTTGTATTTAATCATCAGACAACCCTGATTAAAAAAAGGGGACCATTCTCTATTGGCTTTCAAAAGACACAATCGGTTGTGTTTGTTTTTCATTCCTTCTGACAGTTTAAAAAAGAAGGGAAAAAAAAAATATAGTGGTAAATCATGAGTGGGGGAGGGTTGAAAACGGATTAGGAAACCATAGGGGGGCGATGAGAGAGTGATCATTGGCCAGCAGAGTGGCACAGTCGGACTATTAAAAGTGTGGAGTTGGCGGGGGCAGCAACAGCGCATCAGGCGGAGAGGGCCAATGTCAAAATTTTTGGGGTTGGGGCAGAAACGATGACATAATGAGGAGGTGGTGGCGCAGCTTGGAGATGAGTGGTGAGGTGCCAAAATCAAAAGACTAAAAAAGCCTGAGAAGAGTAGGGAGTGGGTGTCAATGCCAGTCCCTGGAAAAGTGGTGGGGGTTAGAAGGAGAGTGGCAGCAGTGTGTGGATCAGGCGGATGGCGGTCAGAATAGGGGGGTGTGGGGGGGTACCCAGAGAATCCGGGGGTCTGCTCCAGGGCTGCTGCTGGTGGGTACCAAAAATCAATAGGGGGGTTAGAAAGTGTCATCACCAACTCCAGTGGGTTGTGCGGGGATGGAGTGCTATGCTCCTAGCCCCATCCCCCCACACCCCGCGTGGCATGGACACCCACCCTGGGGAAACCCTACGGTCGACTGTAGGGATGGTTGAGGGCGCAGATGGAGGGGGGCCGACTGACTACTAGGATACTCTATAGTCTTGAGTTTGCCCTCCTCTTGACAGGTAAAAAAAAAAGGCCCCCCTTTTTTTGGTGGAGCGGGGTAAAATAGGGTGGAGAGCCAGAAGTACCCCCTTGCAGAGGGTGACATTGGTTCCAAAATTGTAAAGTGCGGGAATTGTTGGCGCTTATTAAAAAAAAGATTATTTTATTATTATTATTATTTCATCCCCGGAAAATCGGCATGCAGGGGGCCATTGCATAGTGACTTGAGGGATCGCTGCCCCCATCTCCCTGTATTTTGCCACGGTGTGTCTGGGTCATTGCTCGTCTTCCTCATTCCTTACCCCCGGTGTTCTCTTGGTTGGCGGAAAAAACATCTTTCAACAGCATAAATGCCCAGACTCGGTTTGCGCGATGGAGGGGTATGCTCTTAAACCCCCCTCCCACCGTGCAGTGGTATGTGAGTGCTGAGGAAAACCCCCCCCCCCCGTCGGGACTGGAGGGATGGATATGGGCAATAGATCTTTATCAATGATGCATTCCCCCTTGTTCTGCAAGTCCGCGCTTGTGATAACCTTTGACCCCCAATTGGTCCTTTCAAAATCCACATCCAACCCCTACCTGCTGCCCCCCTCCCCCTGAAAAATATCCCCCGAATCGCTCTTTTCCTTTAAATTTGATAGCACAAAAATGTTTGTCCATGGCCTTGTTCTCACCCCTGACTATTGCAACACCCTTTCTCTGTGGCCCCCCATCTAGCACTCCCCCCCTTCAAATCCATCCCCTTAAAAGGGGTTTTCATTTCATTATATGGGCCCTTAGAAAAAGGGGACAGTGAAAACAAGAAAATTTGTAATGGGAGTCCCTTGCAAAGCGTCTTGTTTTCAAGTTTTCTTATTTCTGTTTTGTAAAAAAACTTCTCCAGTGCCGGTGGGGGGGGTCGGATCCCCCCTCCTTTCATTTCATTTGTGAGGGTTAATAATTTTTCATTTTTTGTTAGCCCCCGCCGGCGTATTCATGGGGCTTGTTCCCGCCCTTTATCAGAAATTTGGGGGGCCAGAACAATTTCACCCTATACAGCTAGGCCCCCCTATTGACATGCAGTGTCTTATATCGAAAACAGCTTTTTTGTGCCGGTGCCTTTTTGCTCCTGGTGTCGGTGCCTTATGTAAAAGGAAGGGAGACAGATCGTTGGATTCAATGTAGCAAAACCCCCAGTTTTTGAGAGAAGTGTGAGTTTAAGGAAGGGCTTTTTTGACTGAATGCAAGCTGTAGAAAAGTCTTACAAAAAAAAGACTGCTAGTGGAAGACAATGTATGTGGAGGGGGGGAAATGGAGCGAGCTGAACAGGAAGGGGGGGTGATGTATCCCCCCAGTTAGAAACACCCCGTGGGGGTGGAAAAGAAAACCCCAGATTTCAGGGGGAGGGTTCAAGAGAACAGCGAAATGAAAAAGCGTACATCCCCTTTAACTTGCTGCCCGTTTTTTACCTCTCTCCCGTTTTTACCTTTCCCCTTTTCCCAATCCTTAATGGTGCTGTTTCCCATCGGACTCGTGCTGGGATGAGTAGGTCTCCAGTCCCTTAAAGACAGATTTTGCAGCATTGTTCCCGGAAAGAAGCAGGTTGTTATTCGTGTCCTGGTGATGACAATTACGTGGTCCTGAAAAAACTGAGCAAACGGAAGTGTACGCTTTATCTGCCCTGGCTGAATAAAAATTCACGTGGAGTTCCCGTCGCTTGGATATAAGAAAAAAATTAATGGTTTTCTTTTTCAAAAATTATCTCCGTTTTGCTTGTTTATGTTTTATGTTTGTTCGTCAAGGGGGTGTGCTTGGGGTTTTTGAATGGCTAAAGTGAGCAAAGTTTCTGGCCCGTTTTGAACGTGCAGAGTCCCACTTGAAAAAGGGAGGGGGTGCAGTACCCCCAATTGGACAGGAGCAGATAGCTTCTGCAGTTTGGGATGGTAGACGCATACGCTGTTCTTGGCAATGTCTGGTGAAGATGTGGACGTGGTGGCGGAGGAGAGGAGATTGAAGGTAGGAAAGGGGAAAAAAGAAAAAATCCCCTTTGAGAGGGGGGAGCCCTTGACTGTTGAAAAGGGAGGTGTGCCATGGGTGCTTCTGCTGGGGAGGGTGGACCAAACCTCTGAGACCGTTTTCCCGGTTATGGTGGTGACATGTTTTTGGGCGCAGGGCTGTGGGGGCCGTTAGTCCTGTAAACACAATAGGCCGTTATATAGCGATATCAAGTCCGACTTTTAAACCCAAAAACCTTTAAGGTGGAGTTCTGAATTCCCCCAAATTTGTTTTTATAACATCCCGTGAAAAAAGCTTGTCAAGGGGTTAGAGAAGCGCCTCAAATGATGCGTTTTTTTCCAATTCACTATAGCTTTTTTTAATGGGTTTTTGGATTTTGTTTCTTGAAGAATGATTTTGATTTGGAATGAGTATATCCCCGTTACAGGGGACCTTGATGGGGTCTCTTGTAGCTTGAGGTAGTAAATTACATGGCTTTTTTGAGGTAAAATCCATAATTTCGGCGTTCTCTAAAAATATTAAATTTGTTGTGTTACGTCGATGACGTTTTTTTTGTTGTGGTCGGGTTGAAAAAGGAATTGTTGAGCTTAGCCATGTATTAACTCAACTCCGCTTATTTTTGTTTTTATGGAAAAAAAGCCTTATCCATAGAGTATTTTGATGTTAAGATGTGAAAAATTTGAAAAAGGCCGTTCAAACAAAAATTTCTTCTAAGCCCATGGAGGTAACAAAATAGTTATATGCCCCCAGTTGTTTTTTTGGTATACCCAAAGGGAGTTATCAGAGCCCCACGTATATGTTCGGATGATAGGCATATGAAAAAAGATGATTATAGTGAAAAAATTTGTTAAACAGGATACAAAAAAAGCTAACTTGCTAACTTAATTAGGTCGGAAATGAAATCCTTATGAAGGGGAAGATTATGAACAAGTAAAAAGAAATAAGGAGGGGTTTTTTTTTTCATAACAACCCAGACAAACATTCTGATTTAATTTTGGGAAAACCAAAAACCATCATTGGAATATTGCAAGCTGTCCCAAATTTGGCACTTATTCAAAGCAACCTTTCTGTATTTTTTTTAAAAGTGGCAAGTCGTTAGGTAAAGTTGAATCTTTCTTATTCGGAATCCACCAAAAAACAGAAAAATTGCGCATGAGAAAAAAGGTACATTCCCGTGTTGTGTGTGTAACTTTCTGAATAATTAAAGGGTTTGTGTTCTCACCCAAGGTTAGGTATAAGTACAAATGAAAAGGCCCAAATTTTGTTGTATACTAAATAATGTTATCTTTTGATTAAAAGCCCCTTGTGGAAAATAATGTACGTCAAATAGAGGGCAATTAAAAAAATAAAATATAAAAATAATAATCCTTAAATTTTATGCGCCAAAAAATTTGAGCATTTACAATGTAGAGGGTATAATTAAGACAAAAAAAAGACTTACCAGTGAACGCTACTTTAAGGGGGACACAAGGTGTGAGGGCCCCGTGCAAGGCTTACAAAATAAAGGGGTGCCCGGGGGGAAAAAAAGGGGAGAAGTGCTAAATTTTCAATGGCCCCGCCATGTTTTATAAATAGTGGGAGGTTTACATAAAGATTTGGTGAACCTGCCACCATGACTGTACATCTATATACAGATAAGTGCCTGTGAGTGCCCTAGTGTAGGGAGTGACAGGAATGTGTGTGATAGAAGGTGTGGGTTAGCAATTAGTGGTTTTGGTAGGCCTGCCTGAGGAGATGTGTTTTCAGGACACTCTTAAAACTACGAAGGCTGGGATTGTGCCTGATGGTACGTGGTAGCATGTTCCAGAGAATGGGTGCAGCACGTGCAAAATCTTGAAGACGGGCATGGGAGGTTCGGATGATTGTAGTCTGTAGTTTGATGTCCGTAGCTGAGCGGAGAGAGCGGGCAGGGTGGTAGACAGAGATGAGGGAGGAGATGTATGGGGTGCAGCACTGTGGAGAGCTTTATGGGTGAAAGTGATGAGTTTATGCTGTATTCTGTGCTGGATGGGCAACCAGTGGAGCGAGTGACACAGGGTAGAGGCATCAGTATAGCGGCTGGAAAGAAAGACAAGCCTGGCTGCTGCATTCAGGGCAGATTGGAGAGGGGAGAGTTTACAGAGGGGGAGACCGATAAGCAGGGAGTTACAGTAGTCAAGACGAGAGTGAATAAGAGCAACAATGAGAGTTTGAGTTGTTTCCACAGTGAGAAAAGGACGGATTCTGGAGATGTTCTTGAGGTGCAAGTGACAGGAGCGCGCAAGGGATTGGATATATGGGGTGAAAGACAGATCAGGGTCTAGAATAACCCCAAGACACCGGGCCTGCTGCCTAGGAGTTATGGTGATGCCACACACTGAGAGAGAAATAGCAGATGGGGGTTGGTTAGTAGATGGGGGAAAAACAAGAAGTTCGGTTTTGGTGAGGTTTAGTTGTAGATAGAGAGAGGACATGATGTCAGAGACAGCGGACAGACAGTCACTGGTGTTTTGTAGCAGGGCAGGAGTGAGGTCACGGGAGGAGTGTGTATAACTGAGTGTCATCAGCGTAGAGATGGTACTGGAAGCCAAATCTACTGATGGTTTGGCCAATGGGGCTGTATAGATTGAGAAGAGGAGTGGACCAAGAACTGACCCCTGAGGGACCCCAACGGCAAGAGGGAGAGGGGAGGAAGTAGAACCTGCAAATGAGACACTGAAGAAGCGGTCAGAGAGGTAGGAAGAGAACCAAGCGAGAGCAGTGTCCTGGAGGCCAATGGTGCCGAGCATGCTGAGGAGAAGATGGTGATCAACAGTGTCAAATGCTGCAGAGAGATCCAGAAGAACCAACAACGAGTATTTGCCCTGAGATTTAGCAGTGTGGAGATCGTTAGAGACTTTAACTAGGGCAGTTTCTGTGGAGTGTAGGGTGCGGAAACCTGATTGTAGAGGATCCAGAAGAGAGTTAGCAGAGAGATAGCGGATCAGGCGAGAGTAGACCAAGCGTTCCAGAAGTTTAGAGATAAAGGGAAGGTTAGAGACTGGTCGGTAATTGGCAGCACAGGATGGGTCCAGGGAGGGTTTTTTAGTAGGGGAGTTATAGTAGCCTGTTTAAAGGAGGATGGGAAGATCCCAGTGGAGAGAGAGAGGTTACAGATTGCAGTAAGGTGAGAGAGGATAGCTGGAGAAATAGACTGGAGAAGGTGGGAGGGAATGGGGTCGCTAGAGCAGGTGGTGGGGCGAGCAGACAGGAGAAGCCTGGATACTTCTTCTTCTGTGGTTGGGTCAAGAGCTGAGAACACACTAGAGGATGTACAGGGAGGGACAGGATGGGTTCTGCTTGTGGTTTGTGATGAGATGTTATGCCGGATACTGTCAATTTTGTCTTTGAAATGAGTGGCCAGGTCCTCAGCACAGAGGTCAGAGACCAGGGCCTGAGCTTTGGGCCTGAGAAGGGAGTGGATGGTGTCAAACAGGCGTTTTGGGTTGTTGTGTAGTGTGGAGATGAGGGAGGTGAAATATTTTTGTTTGGCGCTGTGAAGGGCAGTGTGATAAGTCCTGAGCATGAATTTGTAGTGGAGAAAGTCTGCAGGTAGCTTCGACTTTCTCCACAAGCGCTCAGCACACCTGGAGCATCGTTGCAGGAACCGAGTCTGAGACGAATGCCAAGGCTGCGGGCGTCTGACTCTGGTGGTGTGGTGTGTGAGTGGTGCCAATATGTCCAGGGTGGTTTTGAGAGTTTCGTTGTAATGTTTGACAGCCAGGTCAGGACTAGAATCAGCGAACATAAGTCAACTATTCGTAATTATAAAAGTTCATGAGGGGTTGAGAGGACTGTTTTCACAGATCTGTAGCATTCTTCACAGGTCAGACACAATGGGGATATCCCAGACACTATTCAAAACTTGGGAGAATGTACTACAAGACGTAGACCTCACTCGGAAAATCCTGAAAGGATTCGATATATTGTACAAAAGGTCACGACCAATGTGCAGTGGAGGGAGTTGTTATTTAGAATAGCTCATAGAGCCATTCACCAGGGCTGTGGAGTCGGAGTCGTGGAGTTGGAGTCCGAGGCTATTTTGCAGGAGTCGGAGTCGTCATAAAATGGACCGACTCAGACTCCCAAAATATATAATAAGTTGGTCCAGTTAGTTCGAGGCAGTGCAGAGAGCAAGAGGAATTGGGTGCGGCCGGTGCTGCTGCTCCCATATCTTCAGCCTTATCACATGTGGAGTGTAATTGATGACATGGAGCAGGCAAAGTGCTGCCCCAGGGGAAAAGATTCTGCTCCCATAGCAAACAGATTTCAGCAAATTTTTTCACCTGTTCTCAAAGAAGTAGAAGAGATCAACCATACATCAAAACTGACTGTGGCTGAGGCAATTCCTTTATAACCTGACATTGTTAGAGATGTTGCCCCTGGGGTCACCGCTTTGCCCCCAACCCAAGGTAGTGTAGAGAGGCCGTTCTCTATCTTGGAAATAATGACATCAGATGTGAGGTCATGTATGCAGGATCTGATGGAGGCAATACTATTTCTCAGAACAAATTCAGAGACTCCACAAATGTTCCTGCAGTGTTTTTGCATATTTACATTTTTTGTGTTCTAAAGTCAAATCCAATAAATATATTTTACACTGACAAGCAAAATGTACA